>VZTT01044269.1:25825-37823 GCA_013400855.1 Buphagus erythrorhynchus
AAAAAAAAAAAAAAAAAAAAAAAGAACCCCCCCAAAAAAAACCCAAACAAAAAACTTCTCCCTAAAATTTTGAATAGTCTTCAGACAGAAAAAATCCCCAGCCTGAGCAACACTAGACCATAAATCTGTGGTTCCTTACAACTGTTTCTAGCTACAACTCAATCACTGTGATGAACACTGTAACTGCAATTACAGCTGATATCTCTGAGAAATCCTGCACATTCCCTACATAATTTCACACACCTCAGACAAATTCATATTTCTTCTAGGATTACAATCCCAGTTTGAGAATTACTGTTTTAAGGCAAATATTTCAAAATGACAAGAGCTTTAACAAGAGATGGAAATGCAGAGGTAACTTCTATTGCTGTCAGCAATTCTGCAACTATAATAAAATGGAAATACTTAACATTAAGAAAAGCCCAAGTTTATCTAGGTTCAGCTTTGACAGGTCTGATACCTGTATGCTAGGACTACCTACACATGAATTTGAAAAGCACCTGTTTGATCATTCTCTAGATGTTAACTGAGCAACTGATATTGAAAATGTGTTTGCTGAGTCCTTGATGGAAACAGAATTTTCTGTCTACAGTTTCCATAGAGTGTTGTGTCTCCTACATTCTTCCCTATCCCAGACACTGTATATCTCCATCACACAGCTTACAGCTAGGACCTTGTTATTCCCAGTTAACTCCCTCTTTAAAGAGTTTGCCACAGAATAAATAACTTCCTTCTGATTTACGAATTCAAGTCAAAGTCTTCAATCACCTTGAAATATGGCCAGATTCCAAGCTAGTTTAAAAGAACAGTGTTCTACCCATATCAAGAAGGTAAGACAAATGATTCCTTCTGAGAGTACAATCTACTATGTGCAACACTTTTTAAGAATGAACTCATGATTTAGACCATCCACAATTCAGTTTCCAATCTATCTAGGTGTTAATGGAACTTAATTGTTTCTTTTTTGTTTGTTTCACATGTATCAACTGGAAAAACACCAAGAGGTAAAAGCCTTCCACATTTTATCAGATACTTGTACAAAGACAATAGAATATTGATCTTTTTTAGGCTGACTCCCATCACTGTGGTACAGACAAGATTGATAGCTTTATGTCACAGCAGACATACAGCTACAAAACCCTTCATTCTATGGGAATAATTAGAGGAATGGAGTATGAGCTACCCAATACATTCACAAGCACTTAAATGAGACATGAAAAGAAATTCTTCAAAATGAGAGTAGGCAAAAATTGTAACAGACTGCCTGATGAGGCTGTGAAACCTCCATTCTTACAGATTTTCAAAACTCAACAAGGCCTTGACAACCCTGTTTTTAGCAGAAGGTTGAACTAAGTAACTTCCAGTTTCCTCCTATCTAAACTCTTCCATAGTGCCAACGAATAGACTACGAAAACTTAAGACCATTTCAGGGGGATATTAGGAAGAGAGAAGTGCTGGAGTTGATCTATTAAAAACTGCAGAAAATGTCATCCATTCTTTTCTTACACAAATAATAATTTCTGTAAGTAATTCTTCCCATTGTATGTTCTGCTATTCCACAAGTTCAGTTTTTGACCAAATTTGAATTGGAAACGTAATACATACCTTCAGCACACCCCTCTAACCTCTTATTTTCTCTTTTTTTATAATTTTAATACAAAGTTCCCAAACCAGTGTTTATCATTTATCCCTAGGCTATTATTCCCTTTATTAAAGACTTTCAGAAGCTAGAGCTGGTAACAGCCACAGAATTTTCCCTACCACTTTTCTATGCATGCTGATTCCCAGCTGTTAGCGCTTAGGAGCTTTGTCTGACTCATTCCAAAGCATTTCTGCTAATGGGACTTTTACTGGAAAGGTATTTCCACCATTTACTACAAGAATTGTTTTCCTCCCCTGACACAATCAACAAATTTTTCACAACATACCTTCATTGGCCTCTTCAGTGCTTCCTGAATATCCACGCGCTTCCGCATAATGGTCTGGTCTAGTTTGCGCTCAAAGGCCAAGAGATCCATGTAGGCCTGGGACTCAGGAACCAGCTCCCGGATCTGAGAAGGAAGCAAGGAATATCCAAGCACTGGATGCACACATCTGCCATGTTCCAGAACAGCAATACTGACACATTCCCAGCCCTTGGACAGAGGAGTCTTCCCTCCGACAGCAGCTCCCAGAGAGCGGGGCAAGTCTCAGTAGCATGGGACAAGCACAGACTGAAAAGTGGGAGCACAGAACTGAGGCCAATGCATTCTGGAAGAGCCCACCTGAATCCACAAGGCCTGAATCATGGCTGTTTTCTTCCAGTGAGGCTTAGCTACCAGAAGCCAAGGAGCCACTACTCTTGGCAATCCAAAGTACAGTGAATTTGTCCGGTTCAAAACTAAAGGAGTGCTGCATTTGTCTAGACCAAAAGACAGATTTTAGTCTTAGCACACCCCTAGACTAAAAGAGGGGGGGTGTTCATGCTGATATTTCAAAAACAAGTGCTACCCACTGTAAGTGAAAACTGCCATGTAGGATGCCAGCATTTGTCAGCACATCTTCCTGGCTGAGGTGGAATTGACCTTCACATCAAAGTTTCAACATCACCAGCTATCAGGTGTCAACTTATGATCCTGCCAACTTTCATTGGTATTTTAATACATTAGTTAACTACATTAGTTCTATTGACAATCCCCTCCTTTTTATTTTCTCTTTTACAAGGAAGTTAGCAGAGGATTGGCTATAAAGTAGGTTGGAAGGAAGACCTAATGAACCGAGCTTAGAAATGGGTACGTATACTCTTAAATTAAAATGTCGGTTCTTAATTTGGAATAACTCATGCAGAAAACCATTAAAAAAAGGTACTGTAAGGTACTAATTAAAATAGATCTATTAGACAATCTTTTCTATTTCTACAATGTTCACTCCAGCTTTCACTTATTTAACTAAAATATTTAACTGTTATAACATATCCATAGAAATTAAAAGTGAGTTGGTATTCCTGCTTTGCTTTAGAATCAGAATTACAGTTAAAATTACAGTTTATATCTGGTCTAAGACACAAACACCTGTGTGAGAGACAGCAGGCATGCACCTGTTCCCCATGTCCTGCAAGGACATGGGAACTATTGCACGAGGTTATGCCAACAGCTGGCTCCCCTAGTATTGCATCTCTGGTTTCACGGTTTCAAAGTTGCTGCCTTTTAGTATCCCAAATAGCTCAAGGCAGAGCATTCCAGAACCTCACCAGGCAATGTGGGAGGAAGAACCTCCTTTAGTTCATTTGGAACCTGCCATGCGTGAGTTTCATTTGATGCCATTTCCCTCCACTGCTAGAGCAGCAGAGGGCAGGCATTCCCTAGGCACCTTTGCTGTACGTTTTACAGGTTTTTGTCATCCCTTTCTTAATAATTTTCTTTTCCAGCCTGAAGAAGAACAATTTCTCCCTGCTGTATTTTTAGACTGATTAAGATTATCAAATAAATATCTCTTTCAACCTACTCTGTTTGTTTTGAGATGGTAGAATACCTGCCCTGCTTACAGCAAGATTAATACTTTGGAAAAGCAGAAACCACAGAGCAAAAGCTCTGTTCAGCTTTAGCCAAACCATTATATTTTTAACTGCTTATATGCTTTCTCAAAATGTTAGTATCAGCAGAATAATAAAAAAAACACGAGCACCAAGAGCAAGCATTACCCTGGAAACATCAAGGAATTGACAGACAGCTTGCAGAGTAAGGGCAGCGAGGCAGTGAGTGAAAATCTTGGGGCACAACAGAACACCCCAACATTTCTTTCCTGTTCTGCACAGATGAAAAGATTCCTCAGTCCCTTGCCTGAGGGAATTAATCATGGTGTGCTGCAATCAATTAAAAATTCTGGACCAAGAAAGTAGTTTCAGACCTTTAATGTCATGTTCCATCAGAGTCAGTTCGTGAACCCCCCGGGCACATGGTGAAGCAGGGAGAGGCCTACAGAGTCCTTAAGATACAGCCTATACAACACAGGTGATACAACCTTTCCAGCTGGTTCAAAGGGTACTACACCCAGGAGCTAACAAAATTTCTAGGAAGTTTATAGAAACAGCAGAAATCTTCAATAAATATTTTTATTCCACACTTTCCCATCTTTTATCATATGAAAGTGAAAGGGTTATTTCCTGTTCCATTCCTATAACCAAACTGGATGTTAAATATTATATGTTAAAAAGCACAAACAGTTTAAAATTAGCCAAAGACAAAACTGCATCTAATTCCTTGAACTGCAAATGGCCACAGCTTGGGAGAGCATTTGAGAGAAGAATTGTACTTACTGTGTTTGTATTATTCTCTAGGGATGTGTTATGGTCACAGCAAAGATGGGATTTTGGACTAGATTAAAGGCTCACTCAGGTCAGTTTTGGCAGCTCTCACAGTCTTTTGCTTTCTCACCCTACTAATGAAATAATCTTTTGGAGGCATGATAGTGGTTATGTGATAGGGATCTGTGCAGCCTGCCTAATTCCTTCTCTTCCATGGTTTGCCCTAACTGAAATGTTCATAGCTCCATGCAGGTCTACACTCTTCTACAAAAGTTCTAACTATAAATGTGGAAAGAGTATTTCAGTACTTAAATTCTCCATTCTGGCCTTTATCTAATTGAAGAAACTCCAGAGAGGACCTAGCAGAAGCAGTATCTTGTCAGCCAAGGTGTTGAAATATATATAGTTACACTTTATCTTAGAATTCCATGGATAACTGGAAGAGATTACTATTAACATTAGTAAGACAGTGTCTTTCTTGAGGCTGGAGTTGTTTATCTTTCTATTATGAAAATTCAAACGTTTCAAACTTTTAAAGAGTAGTAAAAAGCAATTATAACTAAATTATGCATTTTTATCCTTGATTTCCACAGGATTTTTTATCAATGGTGACAAAAAAATGGCCAACTTGCAAGTGAGGCCAGTGAGGACAGTGTAGAAGGAATGGCCTGATGGGAGAGTCTCTAACAATTTCCTTGTAGAAGCAGCACAATGTGAGGACCCCACGATACCTGCCTGTAAAAGGATGTGCAAGGCTTGTGAGACAGAATCAGAAACCAAGGAACAGCTGCAACACTACAAATCCTGGTATACGAAGAACATTTTTGGATAGCTTGGAAGGCAATGACAGCAGTCAGCAGGCTGGGGAAAGCAATGAGGAAGCCTTCTGTAAGATGAGCAGAAGGAACACTAAAGAAAAACCCGGTCTGGCTCTGCTGCTCGTGTCGAAAGGCACAGAGAAGGCTCCACGTTGTCTCTGGCTCCATTGCTCCTGGCTGAGTGCTGTCCTCAGGCCTCCCAGGGTCCTGAGCCCAAGCCAGTCAGGGCAGCAGGGCTGTGCAGAGGGACCCTGACAGGCTGCACAAACAGGATGGCACTTCAGCACGGTAAAGTTCAGCACAGGAACAGCTCTGCTCCTGGCACAGAATGACACCGTGCAGGGGGACAGGTGGGCATGGGCAGGATAGAAAACAGGTTGGCAGGAGAGGACCTGGGGGCCCTGATGGACAAACAACAAGTGCAGAAGGCATCTGTGGGGTAAGGCAGCCACAGCAAAGGCCAGCTACAAAAGGGGCTGTATTAGTGCAGGTGCTGCCATCAAGGCCAGGAAAGAGGCTCTTCCTTGCTAGGCCACGCTGGTGAAACTGCATCTGGACTGGTGGGCACAGGACCACAGAGACGTGACACTCTGGAGCGAGGCCCGCAGAGAGGCTCAGTAGGATGGGGGCTGGAGCACAGACCTGCTGAGAGAAGCTGCAAGAGCTTCTGCAGCCTGGAGAAGAAAAGGGAAAAGGAGATCACCTGGGAGAGTGCGATGGCCACATGGACTGGTGAAGCACAGACAGGGCCAGCCTCCCCTTGGAGGTGCATGAGATTAGGGTGAGAGGCAACAGAAACTCACTGCACCATGGGCAATTCACTCCCTATAAGGCATTGGTTTGAAAAAAAACCCTGACAAAACAAAAAAAAAACCATTATAGTATTAAAACCTTGGAACAGGCCACCAAAAAATGCTCTGTTGTGTCCATCCTTGGCTGGAGGTATTCAGAACCCGTCTGGACAAGGTCCTGAGCAAGCTGATGTAATTTGAACCTGCTCTGTACAACAGCTGGCCAGCACAACTTTCACAGGTCCTATTGCTCTGCACCTCCAAGGTCCCAGAAAAAAACCCAATAAATAAAATTGGATCTATTTCAGGCAGGAACAATTGAAGCTGCATTCCTCACTGCCTAAGCAGGACAAACAAAACAGTTTCAGCAATCTTGATTTAAAAAAAGCAGAAAAAAACACTAAAAAATAGAGATTTGGCATCTTCTTTAGAATTAGGCTACCCTAGAATTCCTATCTTTGAGAGATGTAACCAAATCCAAGATCTCTTACTCCTCCAAGTCTGACAAGCTCGATTTGATCCTTAGCCATTTTTTTACTGCCTATGGGACATAACCTACACATTTCACAGGTATTGTTGAGAACCAGAATTTTTATATGTTAAGCATCAGTGACTGAAGTCTGACTTGGCAGCTACTGGACAGTTTCCCTACTAGGAAACTTTAGCCTATAGCTTACTGACAAAAGTGTCTCTACCACTGAGGCTTCTATGGCAGTCAAAGAAATACAGTTAAGGGCTGACATTCCTTATAAATCATAACTGTGCCACCCTTCAACCCCTGAGAGAGAGTGGTTTGAGGACGATTTATTGACTACCACAGGGCCAGTAACACAGTCCAGTAAATTGGCAAAAGCAGCCCATGTTCTTTTGCCCTGCTCGCTTAGGAGCTGACTAGACATTGCTGTTGCCAGGTCCTCTCAGAGCCTCCCTTCAGGCTGAACAAGGCCAGTTGTCTCGGTCTTTCCTCATGTGCTGATCCAGTCATTTGATCAACCTGACAATCATCCACTGACCTCAGTCCAGTTTGCCAAAATTTTTCTTGAATTCAGGATCCCAAAACTGGACACAGTGCTCTACCACTGAGCTAACAAGTACTGAGCAAAGAAGGGTAATCAAGTCCCTCAATCTCTTGGCTGTGCTCCTGGCCACAGAGCTCTGGACACTGTTAGTCATCTTGCTGACAAGGCATACCTCCTGCTCACACTCAGCTCACTGTCCACCAGTGCCTCCAGGGCCTTTCCAGCAGTGCTGCTTCCCAGCCAGGCAGCCCTCCTCTTTCCCAAGGAAGAACATTTGACTTAGTTGACTTTATGAAAGTTCTTGTTAGTTCATTCCTCCAATATGTCCACAAACATATCAATTGGTTTCTCCACCCAGAGATTGGTGCCATCTGTAGATTTTCTAAGCAAGCACTGCGCTGCCTCCTGCAGTGGCAGAGACGCGGGATGGAACAGCTGCTGTGACACATCCCTGCAGTACGCTGATTCAGTCAGTATCTTCATGGCCAAGGGCAACCATTAGCCACCTTCTCAGGCTCATGATCCAGCCACATGGCTGTCGGCCCATTCAGATCAAAATGTCCCAACCTGCATACAAGACTATCATGTATGAGAGAGCAGTCTTGAAAGGACATTGGCCATTTCCCTCAGATGCAGCCTGTTGGGTATCATGGAGTTGAATGGGTCAAGTTTCCTCAGCTAATCCCTGGTCCTGTCTCCGTCCACTGTCGGCTGTTCACTGATCACAGGGCATGGGAGGCATCATTAGTGCAGACTGAATAAAGAGGGCTTTGAGTGCTTCAGACTTATTGTCTCTGTCATCACTGGATCACCCAGCCCACTCAGCATGGGGCACACACTTTCCTTGGTCAGCCTTTATTACTAGTGCAATAGTAGAAGCTTTTCTTGTCCTTGATGTCCCTTAAAGATCGCAACGACAGCTGAGCTTTCACTTTGCTGATACCATTCCCTGCATGCACAGGCAAGGTTTCTAAACTCCCCCTTTGTGGCCTGTCCCTGCTTCACTTCTTGTACATTGCCTTTTGATGTTGGGACCACCACTGTGAGTACCCTATTCTGGGCTCCTCATAAATCTGTTCATTTTCCTGCATTTAAAACAGGCTGCTCCTAAGGTCCTTAAAGACCTCCCAGCTTCCCTGAGCCACTTTGCCCTTCAGAGCTGCTTCTCAAGGAATCACACCTACCAGTTCCCTGAATAAGCTAAACTCTGCTTGTCTAAAGTCCAGGGTTTGTACTTGACTACTTTCCTTCCTCATCCCCTACAAGATCTTGAATTTATTTCACAGCTGCTATATCCAAGGCTACCACTGATTATCACACCCCTAACCTCTTCTTTCTTACAAGTGAATGGCAGATCCAGGTGTTCCTCACCTCTGGTTGGCTCAGATGGAGAAAGAAGTGGACAGCAGCCATGCAGTGACCAAACCACAGCAGGACAGCTATTATGGCATGGGATCTGTGCAGAGAATTCCACATGGTGGTCAGTGAACAGCAGCAGCAAAAATTGACTAAATATTTGTATAAAGGAAAATTAAGTAGAGAAGATGAAAAGGAGAGGACAGGTGTACAAAAACCTGCCAGTACAGCTTAACAAAAAGTCCTCAGGAATCTGGGGCTGGGTGAGAAGAACAGCAGCCAACACTAAGAGACAAGCATGCCACTGAAGGAGGGGCAGTTTGCTGTTTCAAAGTTGCATTCCACTCAGCAAGTTAAACCAGGAAAAGCAGAGACAGGCATAGCTATGGAGCCAGAATGGTTTTCAGCTGAGATTCTTGCATCAGAATGGATAGGTAAGAAAGCCAAAGAAACAGAATGGTGGATCACATTCACAGTTCCCTGGGAAAAAATGTAATTACTCAGTACTAAGAGAAAATAAGGCTGACCAGAAGTTATGAGGAGGCAAGGCCTGGAGAAAGAGGTACAATTTGAGGTGCAGTCATGCGGTCTGAGGTCGAAATTGAGGCACAACTGCTAAACTTGGGTCACAAGGACAGCAGCAGTTCCAGAGATTTAAGTCCCCAGCTATGAATGAAGATGCCTGTGAACTTCTACAAAACTAAATGAGGGTTTCAGTGACAGCCAAGTGTGAACAAGGGGAAGATCCAGAAGTGAGGAAAATAGAGCAGGAAAGAGCTTGCTGGACAGAACTGGAGTTAATGTTAAATACACTATAAAAAGTACTAAGCCTTGTTATGTTACAGTATGTCAATGTGAGCATAACCAAGTCCTCGTGTTCATTAAAGTTGCATTTTAGACAAAAGATAGGCAGTCGATACAATCAACTTGCATTTAAATAAATAATTTGATATACAGTCATAAAGCGAACCACTCCTTAAGACTGAAAAATGGGAGTTGGAACAAGACCCAGCATAGGAAAAAAGTGTTCTTGTACAAAAAGGAAAAGTATGCTAAGAAAACTTAGTAATGATAAATGTGGGTGTCACTGTATTGTAATTGCAAGGCAGAGGATAGTACAGAGAATGTAAGGAAGCTCAGAACTGTATAATGGAGATAGGATGAAATATAGCATTACAATGCACAGGATCATGCCTCAGAGTCTAAATCCTGCTCTAATATGGGAATTCATCAGTTGCATACGACAGAAAGCAGAAGCACTTGTATGAGCCAGTCACAGAATGACCAGAGACTGTATCAATGTGGAAAGGCCATTAAAAAAAAAAAAGCACAGCAATCCAAATTTGCAGTGCTATTTCCAATAGAGCTAAAAATGGAGGAGTGGCATTCAAGCACGGGTGATACTGGCAATCTGTAATACTACATATAGTTCTTGTTTCTTGAGAGTTAGATTTTAAAAGGTTGGAAAGACGTAAGTTTAACCTGGAACAGATAAAACAAATGACTAAGAGAATTTCAAGAGGGGAGTCTCTCTAACTTGGCAAACTAAAAGCACTTCCCTTGCCGAGCCTAGCAAAACAAAAAAAACCCAAGCTGCCAGATCAAAGGTATGTCTCAAGTGAAGAACCTAGTCTTGAAGTGGCAGCTGTGTCATGGCTTCCATGACAGAGGGAACAAGACTGGAAGTGCCAGGATATCCCATAGCTCCCTAATCCAATCTTCCCATGTGCAACAGTTTGCTGGGTTGACTTTTCCACACAATTATATTCCTGCAAAATTAAGTCCTTCTCAAATAGTTGACCTAGTGTGTCTCAGTGATCCTACCCAACCAGCACTATGCTCCAGAACTATGGCACAGGCTTGACCAGAGAGACTTGCTGGAAATCCAACAAGAGGTTACCTATGCTAACTGCCTGAGTCGTTATCATAGTGAGGAATACTGAGAATGCACCTCCTTTCCCACTACTACATAAGATCATTTTCAAGAGTCAAATGTAATTAATATTGTCCCATCTCCCCTTTAAAGTTCCTAGAAAACATAAGCAAGGGTCTGCAAAAAGTCTGTGAGTAACAGGTGCTGACTGGCTGGAAAGCACTCCAGAGGAAGCTCCAGAAAGCTCGAAGTTTTACCCTGTGTTTCACATGCATTCCACAGCCACCAGTGCAAATCCTCCACCCGACAGACAATGATGTGCACAGCACACCTTCATCCCACAGATGGTGTAAGGGATTTCTTACACACTAACTGCAGCCTAACAGAGTACCTTAACCCAGACAGAGGTCACATCATTGATACCAGCACTGCAGCTGCACTGATAAAAACTCCACTGCAGAAGAGACCTCTAGCAAATGCCTTATTACTCCATCCATTAAAGCTATTGGCTGGCAGCAACAAAGATACTGAAAAGCAAGAATATTTGGTGACAGCATGGTTCTGAAAGCATCTGAAGAGATTTTTGACATACTTGTATAAGGCTCTACCTATTAATTCTACCTATTAAAGAATCATCATGGACTTGGTAAACAGAGTTAGTGATCTTCTGCTGGCAAAAAAGTTTGATTATGTCTTATGCCTTTTAATCTTATAAAGGCAATAGGCAAAATAAAAACCAAAAATAAAACCACTCCCACAACCAACCAACCCAAAACAACAAAACAAAACTAAAAGCATCTTGAAACGGACATGTATTTCCAGCAACAGCCTCACTACAGAGGTTCTATCATTATCTGTGAAAACAGTTTGTGTGGGACAGACTAAACTGACGGTACAAGAAACTTAGATTTCATTATAAAAAAAGTACAGACCATCAGCAGAGCAGGAATGAGACTTCAGCACAATCACCAGGGAGGTTGCAAGTAGTTCAAAGGTCTGGGTTTAATAGTAGCTTAGTCGTTTCCATACAGCAACATGAGAGATCTAATGGCTTACATATGAGAGGCTCTGCTTTCAGAAAGTGGCAGGAATAACAAGAGAAGAAGTGATCATATAACATCAGGGGTACCAAAGTGGGCTCACCTCTTTGGATGGCTGGTAGTAGGCACCTGTGAAATGTCCCAGAAGTGACTTTGGAGCCTGCCAGCAAGTTTGGGCTCACACTAGCAGTGGAGCTTGAAAACTTGAAAAGGATGTGGAAGAAAAGGACACACTTGTCCAAGGGATTCTGAGCCCAGAAAAACCACCAGCAGTCAAAGCAACTGAGACTAGGATGTGACAAGGGTGTGTATTTTGGAGCCTTTAGGGACCAAGGAGGCTCTTGGGAACTGTAGTGAAGAGGGCAAAGGAAAGGAAAAGTATGTGAATAATGAGTGAGGAGAGCAGAGACAAATTCCAGTGTTTAGAAAGGAAGCAGAAGATGCAAGCATCGAGGATCAAACATAGGCAGACACCAAAAGCTAGACATATCCCCAGGGATAACAGAATTAGGAACTCTCCAGACAGTACAGACCCCTTGTACTCTGCTGTTGACGCATGTTCACTTCAGCCCTAAGGTGGCACAATCACAAAAATCACAACCTGGCAGCTCTGCTGGGCCAGAGCCCTGAGTCTGAGCCCACCCCCTCAGGTACAGGCACACTGTGGAGCAGGTTTTGGCCAGGCTCAAGAACGGATGAGGAGCACTGTGGAGAGGCGAGGCGGCGGTGCCGAGCTGGCAGCCCAGCACCACGGTCCCTCCAGCAAGCGGCAGTGCTGGCTCGGCTAACCCAGGCACGAGGCCGCGCAGGCCGGGCTCT
>VZTT01044270.1:4033-18635 GCA_013400855.1 Buphagus erythrorhynchus
CCTATTTTCATTCTCACCCCAAGGCTCTTCTCTGGAGGGTGTCAGGTAGGGACAATACTGGTGCTGCACTGTTCTTGCAACCAGCCATGGACAACTGAAAGGTTTCCTTGGACAGCATCCCTCGGTGTCCCACCAAACTGGACCCATCCACCAGATCGTGAGAATGCTGATAGGATGCAGTAAGAAAGGGAATACATAGGTGCCATGGTGGGCATTCTTTTCGTGCACAGAAAATGTGATAGAACATCCTATGAATAATTACACAGCTTCATGCCATGCCTTTACTGGAGGCTGTGGTTCTAGGAGCTAGATAATTTTAAACTTCACCAAAAGAAATGGTGAAACTCCTCATAGGAACAGAGCACACCATCAGTATAAATCTGGCATTTTCAAGATGATCCTCTTAAGTCACTATTATGAGTATTTCAGCAGTAGCTTCCTCACATCAAGGGGATTTGTAATATCTTAAAAGAGACATGAAGAACAAAATTCCAATATTTACTTGGTACCTTTATATCACAAATTATTGCTCACTCAGCTCTGACATTTTGGTTTTTGTGATAGAGGCCTGTAGAAAATCTGAAAATTTGTCTAGGAAAGCAGACAGGATAGAAATAGAGAAGTGGAAACAAAGTTGATTTTTTCTATTAAGTTCATTTTGGGGATTTGCTTCTTGAAAGAAATTTCACATTCATATTTTTATAGCCAAAATTTATGCTCAGTGCCAGAGGCCTTCTATATCAGCAGCCTAATCAACTTTCATCATCATGTGAAGGGTCTGTGAGGAGGAACAGTATTGCTATAACTGAACATTACATCTCTTACTTGGGTGGTAAAAGACGGCTCAGTACCCTATATTTTATCAGCTCAGGTAACCTAGGCTATGTCCTTGACTCTGTAGAATATTATGTTCTGTTACTACTTCTTGTATTGGTTACCCTTCTTTTACCTATCTTTTTATTCTGGATTTGCTTGTGATTTTCAGTGTCCTTGTGTCTAGCTGAATGATGCATATACACTCTCACGTAAAAAAAATATTTTTTATTATTTCCTATGGGACACACATGCACACACATCAAGCCAACAAAAAGTTAAAAGTATTATCTGGAAAGATGATCCTGTTATTGTGATTAACAAAGATATTCCAAATGGAACTCCATTGGCAAAAAATGACATGGGGGTACAGGCAACTGGTGAGGATTCTTCTGGAGAACTATTTGTTCCTAATTTAGTATCTCCCTCTGATCTACCAGAAATCTGATTCATTAATCTTTTAGACATACTGGAAAATCCCATCTATTTTAATAACCACAAGAGAATAGAAATGGTTGAGGGTCCTGTGATTATGATTGATCTTTGTTAGGTAATCTATGGAAGATACTCTATTAAATTATGTTGATGGACAGTATTTGAGTTTGTAACGTTCAGTTAATTTTTTTAAGGGTTCCAAAGTCTGGATTGCTGTCGATTAGCATTGTTATAAATGAATATAAATATGTTCCACAAACCGTGGCAAATTGAACTGTGAGATTTTTGTCAGTGAAGTTATTCCTAAATCAATTATTCATAAGTAGTTCAAATTATGATCAAGTTTAATGCAGTGCCTACTCAACAAAAGCGGGAGAGCTATTGAGAAAGGCATTGAAGAGCCAGTTTGCCTTGTTCCATGGTAATCTTAAATTGTTTACTGGCCAAATAGTTCTGATTTTCTCTTATGTTTCATTGGGTTTGCTTATGTGCCTTATATATCATTTGCTGGCATAGTTTTCAGTTATGGATTTTCCTGAATTTGGCAAGGGAAGCCAAAATAATTCTCTTTCATTGTGACTGTAGCCAAGAGGATCCCTAGAAATGGAAACTGTCAATAATTTTTGGTATTGATTTCCACTTCCCTGGAAAGCTATTGCTCCTTCCAAACAGAGGGGATTTAGGGATCCCTGCAAGAGAAAACCTTAATGACTTGCTTTATGTGTGGCAATCTGGCAATCAGCTACTCTTCAGAAAACTCTCAGCACTTGGTCTCAATCAAGTCTCTATGATCAGTATTTTAGAAAGCAGCATTAACCTGTCCCTTCTCTGTCTCATGACAAACACTGTAATCATAAAATTGTGCCAGTGGATCTCTGTGGTAGCTGACAAACAGATCACTATTGTTGCAAGAAAAGAGGAAGGCATCATTGTAGGTATCATCCACTGTATCTCTGTAGAAGTGAGAAACTCCTCTGTTTTTTCTAAAATCCTGTTAGCAGATGAGGGGGATTTTTTAAGAACAGTGGGGTTTGCAAGGGATCTAGTCATGGTTAAACAGTGATTGGACTCTTTTCATTTTGGGTATTTCAGAACACTTGAAGCTATTTTCAATGGATGGAATTTCTTTCTTGTCCAGGACTGGAGAAAATTCAAATTTCCAATTCCTTTCAATCAGCAGGGCTGAAAAGTAGCTTTTGTCTGAGATGTTTCCTATGTTAGCTGGTAGTATGTGAACCCTAAATAAAGAAGGGGTGAGAAGACACTGATATTCTATCTCTTGGATATTTGTCTACCTTCAAAATCAGATGACATAGTGCATCTCCAAAAGCCAAATTAATCAATTTAATTACAAGTACCTTGAGGGGTTTCATTCTATTAGAAAGAGTCTGCTTACATCATGCTTTTCCAAAATAATCCTATCAGTGCATTTACTCAAGCAGATGAATCTTGAGCTGTCCTCTGGGCTTCAAAAAATATGTAATAACTTGCTGTAATAATATTAACAGAGAAATGGGGAAAGGTTCAGTTACTAATACTACACAATCCACCTCAAACCTTGTTTTTTTAAAATATTCTTTCAAATCAGAAGCGTAATTTAAGGATAAGACATTGTTAGCTATCCTGCCTTGCTTGGGGCTTTGCTGCAGAGTGACAGGTCTTTCTTCCTCTGTAGACTGAATGCTCTAATTACACCTACTGCAAGTCAGAGCTACACTACTACAGCATCAATGCAAATGTCAGATGTCTTTTCACTTTAAACTGTCTACTCTCTAATAACAGTGTCTTATTTCCAGGAAGAGTTTTCAGGAAATTTTGTTATATTTAGATACCCTTTATTTGCCTCCTTCATCTTTATGTCTCTAATTGTGTTCAATATCATATTTCTTTTCAGAGGTCTGAGTGCAGTGCTTTGAAAGTTTATATGTTAATTGCCAAGGTCAAAAGAAAGAGAAAACATGCTCTGATTGTTTAATGACAAGTAATGTGATTTGAAACAGAAGTTTAATAGACTACTCTGTCTCTTAATAAAAAGTACTGTTTCAGGGATATTGAACATCTTCAATTTAATTCAAGCCTAGTAGTATAATACAACAGGTTGAAAAATATTTTTAACACTCTTTCTGTACAATTCAAAAGCTCAGTAAAAGCCTTGCTAGTGACTTGGCCCTTGTTCAGGAAAGTAATCTATAATGCCAGTCTTGCATATGCTTGTGAAGCTTTGCTATTTGGTACGTGTTCTTCTGCTCCAAAAAGCCAGTGTCCACAGCACATGAATAGATTTCCTTGCCATTTCTGCACCTTTGTCAAAGATGACAACTGTCTTTGGTACAGGTAAGAGAATTGAAAGTTGGCTTGTTATAATTTCTAACTAAGAACCTGATCCTGCCTCCACTGTAATCAACAGTGATTTACAACACCTCAAGCAGAAGCAAGATCTGTATTGCTACATAATATTTTATTACACTGCATAGTATTGAACAAACTTTAAACATTGCACTGCATAGAATCACATTGTCTTTTGCAGAACAAAAACGTATTTGACCATAGTTGATTTCCCCCTCATTTGATTCCTGCAAAACAAATGAATTAATACAGTTTCTTGACTTATTTGTATCTGGTTTCCAGTAATAACTATGTTAACCCTATTTTAAGCAGTACATAGATCACCCATAAGGTATTATCTTACATGTATCAGAGATAGCAACTAAGCAGTGTGCTTGCAACTGGATGTAGCATTTTTTGATTTTTTAATAGACATATCATCAATATGTCCACATAGGAAAGGTATGGTTCAGTTTGAATAAGTGGCATTCAAGCACCCTTCATAAAATGTTTCCTCTGTTCAGAGCAATTAATGTGCATGCAAACATTTTCTTGTCTATGTTTAGTATAAGATTGTGTTAGAGGACCATACCTTGTTCATTTTACATTCATGGCATCTAAGTCTAATGTTCAGAAAAATAAAATAGTTTATTTATTGTGCTTATCCTTATTGGAGCTATGGCACAATACCACATTGCTGTTCCCTGTAACTGTCCTGCCTCTTTGAATTTCAGTTTCAAATAATAATATTTTGAAAAAAAATTAAAGTAACTTTGATTTTTTTAAGAAAAAGGGACCATGCTATTAGCTTTCAGCCCAAGCAAATGTAAAATGTATGGTGAATTCTGATATGTGAAAAGCATAGTTGATCTGGTCTTCCTTCTCCCATATCTAATGCCGTAGGTGAGCAGCTCCAAACCTCAAAAGCTGACAAATGCCTCTCATTTATGTACAGTAGATGTCACTAATCAGCCAAGATACATCTATTGCTGTCTTCTGCTGCAGGTGTGCCTCTGGAAATAAGTTGTTGCAACTTTCTTTCAAGAAAGAAGTAGAACTGTGTCCGATTTCAAAGTTCTTATCTGTTCCTGATGATCCAGTACCTTTCTTCAGGAAAGATTTCTATAGGCATTGGGAAAGAAATGCACTGACCCACTCACAGCTCCCTGCAAAACTGCCTGCTCTTATAAATTACTGTGTGAAAGTGACTTTCCAGTGGTTATGACATAACTATGAAGTATTTCTATTTTCCAGGATTTGAAGAAATGCAAATGCTTTTTTTTTTTTTTCTGTATTCTCTCAGTATTTATTCTGTACTCCTCTCTGCCTGCAGCCATGTATTCCTTGTGAAATGCCCACTTAGCTGCTAATGGAATCCTCAGGCCTATTTATTTCATTTGTTTTTCTACTGAAACTGAAGCTCTTTGGACAGTTACAAGTTGGTTATACTTGGGAAAAGGGTTATGTACACATAAGTGATTTCCCTTGTCATTTTTGCAAGGAGCCAATAAATAGTGTAACACCAGTAATAAACTAAAGGCATATCAGTCAACACATACAGGGGTGGGGGATGTTTTTTGAGTGGGGAAGTTGCTTTTGATCTTTCAATTTATTTTCTTATTGCTGAGAAAGAATTCTCCTTTTCTGAACGTTTTGTAAATGCTATACATATATATATATATAAACTTATTTACTTCTTTGAAACAACAATGTACTTTTTGGCAAGTGAAAACCAGTTTATCTTTTTATCCTGAAGAAAGTCCGCTTGGAGACAGTTTGACATATGCTTCTTGTAAGATGTTTCTTGCACATCATAGAAGCTGCATTCATTTGGTAGTCAAAGTAAAACAATGTTTCTGATTCAATTTTCAACTTCTCTAGAAAAAACATGAATTTCAGTACTAAATGAGGAGTTCCACATTACAATAATCTTGGCAGCAGCTCAGAATTCATGGTAGCAAAGTTCTTTTTGGCAAAATGAAATTGGGAGGAAACCAAGAGCTTTTCATTTTGAAAACAATTGTTTATTCACAAAAAATTATTATGTTTTTCAGGTTTTTGTTAATGAATTCCACTGAGTGGCAATTTCTTGAAAGATGATTGTTCATTATCATTCTTAATTGGTCTTGCATAACTTTAAATAGACAACAGAAAGCCTAATATTTAAAGAGAGGCAGGCTTCTTAATGGTTAGTATCTTTAATTCTCTGAAACACAGACGGGAGATATTTTACCTTCCTCTAATTTTTAATTTATTTCCTAGAAAATACCAGTGATCAAAAATAAGTGGCTTGCAGTCATTTGCAGTCAATAATTGAAAGTTTCATTCTTATATTTTCATTTTTAGAAGTGAGGAATGCCATTATAATTAATCTTAGAGTGGGCTTCCATTGCCTGTCACATTCATACCAGCAACATTTCCTATCTTGGACTGGGATAAGGCCCAAACACAAAATTAAACTCAGGGTTGATCTCACAAATCACTCTTATCTGAACAAGGAAATATTAAGTTCTGGACTTCTGGTCTGAGTCCTTCATAATCTTCAAAATCAGAGGCAAGGGAAGTCATGTCTTTCCATTTGGTATCATGATTGTCAAAGCAGATAAGACTCATGCCAGCTGTTCATGGCTCAATTACGATATTTGACTAGAAAGAATTTTCTCAGGAAGAAAAAAAATATGAACATTCTCTTTAGCACTTGTGGATGTAAAAGTTTAATGGTATTTAAATGCAGATTTTAAATCATATATAGTGGTGCTAAAGCTGAAGTGAAAATACCTACACTAACATTAACAGTCAGGCCCAGAATTCAATTAAACAATTAGGATACATACTGGAAGCTTAGCAGGGGGTTAGGGGAATTGGTATTTTGTTTGGTTTATGTTTGGGTTTTCTTAAGAAAAAAAACTGTCGTGTGCATATATTTATTATTATCTTATATATTTTTAAACAATATATAGGCCACAAATTCATAACAGCAGATAAAGGAGACCTTTAAATATTGGTATTGTTTTGATGGCAAATCCTAGGATGCTAATGTATGTTATAAGTATGAAATATTTCCTTGAGAAAACACTGTGCAGCCCACCAGAGACTTTTTAAGTGAGTGAGAGCTGTGGGAGCCACTGGAAGAGCGTGCCTTTACATTTTAAGTGGACAAGCAGTTTCAGAGAAGAAAGCAGCTTGGCAGAGAGAGATCCATGATCAGTTAACCTAAGCAGCAGCTCCACTGTGCCATTCTGGCATTTTAATTGTACCGTTATGTAATTTTTAAACAGCCGCATCGTTATGCAAATGTTTGGTAAAATGCACAGCCTTGGGTACCTTGGGTAACCAGCAGGGCTTGTCCACTGCTGGAACTGTTACCCTTAGTCTATCTGTCTTATAATGATTAAACATAATGTAAGAAATTTACTGGTTCAGGCCAAATAATTGCTACAGAAGGTCCTCCCAAGGGCACCCTCTCTCTCTATTTCTGTGTACTGGACACGATTTTCTCATGATTAAAATTCAGGTGCAGAGTTCTTAATCAGGCACAAATAAACAAGAATTATGCTTGGGCTGGGCTGACAGCGTGGGAGAGCTGGTGGCTTTGAGGGCAGGCCACTAGCACATGCTTCCCCTGGAGATCATGGTGGTCACCACAAGTCTGTGTGTGACTTTGCACACCTAGAAGGAGCCTTTCCTTCAGTTGGAGAATCACAGAATATCCTGAACTAGAAGGGATCATCCAGCTCCTGGCCCTGCACAGAACCACCCCAAGAACCACACCATGTATCTGAGAGTGTTGTCCAAACTCTTTTTGAAGGCTTGGGGCATGTCGGGATAAATTGTTTCCTGCAGACGCTGAAAACTGAAAGTAAAGTGTGACAGTTTACTTTTAGTTTTCAGGTCTAGCTGTAATTGCAGAACAGGTGGGCGTGATGATGGCATGTGCAGCATCAGAACATGAAAATTCAGACACATTTGCAGGTACAGAGATAAATGGAAACCTGGGACACCATTGTCCTAAGCAGTCTGAAACATATAATTACACAAACCCAAGACTTTGAGGGAGAAAGACCACGGTTTTCTTCCAAAACACCTTTTGATGTTTTTCAGCAGCTGCCTGAAAGTGTCTGTGTGCCTGTGCATGTGTGTGTGTTTGCTGGGGAGGAGCAGCACACACAGAACACACTTAGCTGGTGAGTTGATTTTGAAAGTTCTACTGGAGATTGCCCTGTTCAAACAATTCTTTGAAAAAAGCTTTGCTTCTGAGCCTTCTTCACAAAGGGACCACCAGGCAATGTGGATGAACTCACACAAAGGAACTATAAAAGCGCAAAAATGACCTGAGTGAGGCCTTGCAGAATGAAATGTCCTTACAGCCTGTAGCAAGAATGCTGTTGCAAAGTACCCCCCCCACACTTTTTAACTTAATCTAGATGATTTGTCAAAAAAAGTAACAGGAGGAATTGAGAGAGGGAGCATGTTTATTGAATATGATCAGAGTACCTTTTTTAAAAAAGCTTTTATTGATACTATTTCATCTGGATGTTTATGGATGCATTTGTATGCATTTATATGCATCTTTGTGTAAATTTTATAATAAGACGTGTTACTATTACCAGGCCTTTCATCAAGACAGCTGGATGTGGAAGTTTTTGTGTATTTATGGGAGAGGCATTTTTGTAAGAAAAATATTTTTCACAGTCTGAAAACTAAGCAATAAAGGGCATGTTGGCAAGAAGTATAGCATAGTGCACAGCAATAAAAATGCTATGAGTGAAAGCCCTGCTTAGAAAAGGAGGCTGTATTTAACAAAGACAAGTACTAGCTGACTAATATTTATGCTTGCCTTTCCAGGAGGTGATACTGAAGCTGTGTGCAGGACAGTGGGATATCAGCAGAGAAGGCACCAGATTGCTCCAGGTAGATCCTAACTAAGTGTTCTGATCAGAAAGAGTCAGTGGAAATCGTGTTGGGTGATGAGAGCGGATGCAGTATGAGTTCCCTGCCGAAGGAGCGAGGATGGGAAGGCAGAGCAGAGCCTGGAGAAGGATGCCAGCAGAGGCTGGAGGAGGATGCTAGCAGAGGCTGGAGAAGGATGCTAGCAGAGGCTGGAGGAGGATGCCGGCAGAGGCTGGAGGAGGATGCCAGCAGAGGCTGGAGAAGGCTGCCAGCAGAGGCTGGAGAAGGATGCGGGCAGAGGCTGGAGAAGGATGCTGGCAGAGCCTAGAGAAGGATGCCAGCAGAGGCTGGAGCAGGATGCAGGCAGAGGCCGGAGAAGGCAGCCGGCAGAGGCTGGAGAAGGCTGCCAGCAGAGGCTGGAGAAGGAGGCGAGCAGAGGTTGGAGAAGGATGCTAGCAGAACCTGGAGAAGGATGTCAGCAGAGGCTGGAGAAGGATGCCGACAGAGGCTGGAGCAGGATGCAGGCAGAGGCCGGAGAAGGCAGCCGGCAGAGGCTGGAGCAGGATGCAGGCAGAGGCCGGAGAAGGCAGCCGGCAGAGGCTGGAGCAGGATGCAGGCAGAGGCCGGAGAAGGCAGCCGGCAGAGGCTGGAGCAGGATGCAGGCAGAGGCCGGAGAAGGCAGCCGGCAGAGGCTGGAGAAGGATGCCGGCAGAGGCTGAGCACATCAGCAGGTGGCAGCATCGCCACAGCCCTGGCAGCCCGGCCGGTGACAGCCCCCATCACTCCCGCCCCAAGCCTTACATATGGAAAGTTCTTTGACCTTTCATAAATTTATTGTCACCCTGGTTGAGTGGCACTAGGCGCAAACAGTCCGCCCCTCCTTCAGTGTTTGCCTGTGACTGGCTCTGGTAATTAGAGATTTCCAACTCTGCGAGCTGCTCGGCTCATTTGTTCCACTCGTTGTTTTTGCTACGTGACACAACCTAAATTCTCCGGCTTGTGTTTACATGAGCCGGTTCCCAGCCTCACGCGGAGAGGAGCCGGGCTGCAGTCCATGGAGCTGGGAGAGGGTGGGATTGTGGTGGGGAGAGGCAATGGGGTTTGGGCTGCCTGCGATGAGCCTGAGCTCGGCCTTCAGAGCCAGCACTCAAGGTGCACTGTGAAAATCGGCAACTCTGGGCGGAATTTCAAGAGCAGGCTTTTAGACGGATTCCTAAAATAATCCGAGGGTTTTGTTTGCGCTGGCACTTCTGACTGATAAATGCACGCATAAATGTCAGCGTTTGTTAGTGGATATATTATATCCGCATACTCGCAATCAGTGAACCCTCCTGACCAAGACATTGTAGTCAGCCACCTAGTTCTGATGTCAAGTAGCGGCTTTCAAGGAGTTTCTCTCCTTTTTTTTTTTTTTGTCTTTCTCCACCCCCCACTTTCCCCCACCTCATATGAAATGCACTGTGCAAAGAAAGGTCCTTCTTTTCAGGTTTTATCAGACTCAGGAATCAAAGGTCAAGCTCCAAATAATGACCCTCCCCCCTACCAAATTTCAGCTGCTCATTTCACAGTGAAGTTAGTTTATCTTCAACTACAATCCAATTAGACTTTCACCCCTGACACACTGGTGAAGTGATAGTATTATTTTTTTTCTTTTGATTGTTTTTAATCTAACTTCTTCTGTAGACACAGAATTATTCAGCCCTGATTAAACATTTTCAAGCTGTCTCAACAAGCCAATCATGTGCACATACATTTGCACACACTTTTCTCACAGTAAATTAGTAACAGTTGCTTATATGGTTAATAGTTCAGAAAATGAGGTTCTGCCTTCAGAGGTGTATTGTACTGCCACAATATACACCCCAAATGACACTACATAGTTGTGTATGCAGGTTCTACTTAAAATGATGGTAGACTGAAGCACCAGGATTCATTAAATTGAGCAGAGATTCTCATTAAATGTGTAGATTGACACTCAGAACTGACTGTCATTTGGGGCTTTTTTTTCAGCTGTTTTTCCATACCATCAATGCTTTATTTAGAGTGAAACTTTACCACTCGATGGCAGAGAGGTAGCTGGTTTGTGGGGGGGAAAAAAACAAGTAGAAAAATATTTGCATTATTATTTTTCTGGAAAAGACAACTGGAAGTTTTCAGATTTAAGATCTTGATCTTGTCTTCACCTTATTTTTTTTCCTGTGTAATTTATACTCTGAAAAATATATGTTATCTGGTTTACAATGTGCAGAGTATGCATTTACATTTGTTTTCTAAAGGAAACCCAGTTACTTCTCATCTATTTTCTATAATAATCTCCTCTGCAGAGGTGTTAGCAAGTATATTTCATTTTAACTATGTCCTATAAATCCTTCATGGAAAATTCCAATTAATATGGCTATGTAGCAAGCTGGGCCAAAAAATTAACTGATCTGTTCTTGCTCAGCAATGTGACTTGATGAATACAGGAATGGAACAGACTTTATACAAAAATATTCTTTCTCCTTAAGGAGCTGAAGTCACTGGGTGCCACTGTTTTGCATCTTAACATAAAAATCTATAAGACTGCACCTTCTGGTATTAACAGATAACACCAGAATGCTCTGCCCCATGGCAATTTGCTGAGATGCAAGATATCAGTGCCCTGAGACTCTCAAAAGATATTTTTTCTTTCCATAAAGATGGAACCTCCATCACTGAAGAGCACAACTTGAAGAACACTCTCACCAAAAATCAACCTTCAGGAAGAATGCTGATTTTGGGAAGAGAAATTATGAAAGTTGGACATTAATGAGCCAGAGACCTTGGAAGGGACTGCCTTCTAAAGTGGAGGGAAATCTTCAGGATGCACAGTCCATTTGTTAAGAACATTAAAAAATATGAACTCTGTGGAGCACTGAATGAGCACATAACCTTGTAAGGAAAAGTCCCCAGGGAAGGGGCAGTAAGGCCATGAAGGCTCCCATGCTGTATCCCAGTGGCCTTCTGGGTGAGTCCAGAAGAGGTTCGTGCAATGTTTGGTTTCTGTTACATACCTGTACTTCTGACTTGGGACATATTTCACAGTACCACAGAGTAGCTGAACTTGAATGCCATCCAGTCCAGCCCATCAGCTCAATTAGGGCCATGTCCAGACTGCTTTTGAGTATCTCTGAGGATGGAGACTCTGTAACCTCTCTGGGCAACCTGTGCCAGAGGTTGGTCACCCTCAGAGGCAGAGCCTTCTGTGTTTCTGTTTGCACCTGCTGCCCCTGGTCCTGCCTCTGGGCTCCCCTGAGGAGCCTGAATGCCTTCTCCCCTGTGCACCTGTGCTTCAGGTATTTATGTACATTGGTGAGATTCCCCTGAGCTTCTCTTCTCCCAGCTGAACAGTTCCAGCTCTTTCTGCCTCTCCTCACAGGAGAGATATTCAAGTCCCTTCATCATCTTCATGACCCTTTTCTGGACTTTTTCCAGTAGCTCCATTTCTCTTGCACTGGGGCAGACCTGGATGCACCATTTTAGATGTTATTTCTCCATAAATAGCACCAGCTTCCTCAGCCTGCTGGTGCCACTCAATCACCATCAGCAGACAATTTTCTTCATCAAACTGACAGAGGTGGGCATGGAGCAGCACAAGTGAGATACTGCTCCTGGCTCATAGGAAGAATTAGGAGGGTTCTTTTTCCTACCTTTGTGCAGCTAATGGACCTGAGCAGTGCAAGGGCTACAAATGCAATTTGCTCATATTCAGAGGTGCTCAGATTCCATATGGATGGTAGGTGGGAGAATCCACACATGTTTTCAACATGGAAAACTACTTCCACACATCATTTTTATACTACACATATGTGGGCTGGAGCCCTTATTTAGTTTTTAATAGAACATCATAGTTTTCTGAATTTTTAGATAATGTTCTAAATATTCTGAGAAAATGGTACATATCACAAAAATATCCCCAGTCAAGTTCCCAAGTACAGATGCTAAAGTCATGTGTGCTTCTAATGGTGAAAAAGTGTGTTGAAGTGTGTGATGAAATTGTCATCAAATAATTTTTTCTGGCATTACTCATTGCAGTTTTTAAATTGGAATATTTGCAAAGTCTTTCAACTCCATAATAAGGGGAAACAAAAAAGCCTTTTCCCCCCAAATGTTTCACATAAAAAAATTATAAACCAAGTTATAAAAGAATAAGTGAGAAATACATGAAGCCAATTTTCACAAGAAAATGATCTTATTCTAGTAGAATTTTTGTTCAATTTCCCAATTCAGATCTCTCAGTTTTCATAAGCCCTCTTAAGCTAAGCTTAACTGTGTGTCAAGAAGTTCTACTAATGTTTAAAATTGTTCCATTGATATTGGTCATGTTTTCTCCAACCATGATTCGTATCTGCACAAATCTTGATATAAATGCTACTTATGCATTTTTGTATCTTTAAGTCAACAAAAATAAAAACATGCTATAAACATTATGCTCCATGAACATAATGTGGTGAACAGAGAAAACAATGTTTATGGATTGTCTTGTGAAAATATAGTTACTGGAAGTGGACATTTTGGATCAATTCAGTATTACGAAAAAAATAGCAGAGGGATTTCTTAACATTACAACACTTACATTAAAAAAGTGCATGACATTAATTACTTCAGGAACAGATTTCACAGGTGACTTGGTCAAGCGCAAAGCCATCATCATATAGGAAGGCTGCATAACCAATAAGCTTCAAGAGGCTGACTGGAAAGAACTGATTCTCCTTTTTCTTGTTCAAACTGGGAAGCAAGAGTAGTTATGAATGAAAAATCCTTTCATTCAGAGAAAGTGAGTGCAAGACAGTGCATGGCTTTGTAGCATGGGGCCAGAGAACTGTACAGGCGGAACAGTGTTTTTGGCATCCTTGTGTGGAGTACCCAGGGCTCATTTTTTTTCTGCCCAGAACTGGGTGCATCATGGTTCTTACCATTTCCTGCTGGCTAGTTCAGATTCTTCCTTGCTCAGTTACTGGAATTTTTGAATTCCTTTTTAAGTAACTGATATAATATTTTTCCATATATACAGGATATATAAGCCACTCGTCTAATTTTGAGTAGTGGAATGGTCCAATTTTGATTTACTCTGCCGTACTTTTTGCAAGAATACATTTTAAGTGGTCGTGCAGCTCCCTTTCTCTCTCCATAGGAAAATAAATTTAAAAGAATATATTTACTGGAAACTTGGAAAGCACTGATATTTTAAAAAGAAAATCTAATCTAGCTCATTCTAGATATAGTCTGTGCTGTGGAAACAAATCTTGGAAGGGCTATGAAGAGGAGAAATAACACAGTTCTACATTGACTGAAAAATTCAAGAGTATCTTTCTAAAATGCTTTCAGATATATTGATGGGAACCTGTTACAGCATTTTAGGGCAGCAATTAATTAGAGCTAGCTAGAAAATGATTATCGTGTCTTCATGTCTGAAAATGACATCTGTAAGATAAATTTGCAAGTATATTACCATACACAGTTCTGTTCATCTATGTAAATATTTTCATATCTGCCAGGAGTTAGCCTACACTGGATACAGTTTTGGAAATCAGTATGAGTCATTATCATAACAGAGAAGATAAGGTACTCCAGGCATTTCCAACAATAAGAAGCACTTGTTATATGAACCCTTAGTACATATCTGTGCACATACTGACCATACATTGTTTATTTTTTAAGATTCTGTTCTGCATTGGCTTATTGGGAAAAAAATACCCAAACAATTTTATTTTAAAAATTATTTTATTGTCCTGTTATCCTGCTTACTTTTTAAAAGCTGGTTCACTGTGTGCTGTGTGCTGTGCTCAAAGCACTGTGTGCTTTGAGTTTGTTGCTCTTTAGATTACTCAAAGAATGACACCAGGTAGTCATTGTAAAGAGTTAACACTTATTCAGCATTTACTTAATGTTTTACTAACAGTACTCTGTTTATGTAATTTTGCTATACACACAGAATGCAGCAGAGTACTTGAAACAAGGTGATGGGTCATTGGTGTGTGGAGCTGAAACAAGGGTCACTTTCTAGCTTCTTCCCTACCAGAAGCGAAAACATTCCAGAAAGGTCACTCCGTCTCAAGAAATTCTAGCAAAGATTGTGTTCACCTCCACAGCCCAGAAACACACAGAGCTTGTAGGTCAC
>VZTT01044274.1:4355-19403 GCA_013400855.1 Buphagus erythrorhynchus
TTAAATCATGAACATTTAAATGTACTTAATACAAAACTCTTAAAGAAAAAAAACCCAACAAGTTAACTGATTATTTGCTCTAGGATTGTACTTTGCTGTTTTTACTTTAGTTTTAAGTCATCCAGAAGCAGATGTAGCAGAAAGCACTTCAATTTACATGTTTGAAGTTCAGCAACAAAAATATTTGAATTGCTAAATTATCTCAACACTAGCTGTAATTTACCCCCTCCCTACCTCTCACACAGGAAATGCCACCAAGAATGCAGGAGAAGAGTACAGCAATGATCAGGGCAGATGTGACAGCCTTTTTGCCCCACACCATACCATGCACACAAGGAAAACGAAACACTAGAAGAAAACATGCCTCAGCCACCCTCTTAAGGCTTTTAAGTGGTACAATTACCTATGTTTAAAGGTACACATGCTGAAGCACAAAAACTAGAATTCATCCTTACCTTGAAAGAAGATTTGATAAAGAACAGACAGACAGAACCCAATAATTGTTGAACTATCTTTTGGAGACAATAATATAGTTGAGAGGACAATAATACTAAATTTGCACCTGAAACATGACATCAGACAGGGTCCTGATCTAGTCACTAACACAGAGAGAGCTAAACACCCAGTGTACTTGTGTGTTTGTTACACACAGCACAGCTGTACCATTGGATAACAACAGTAGTGCCCTAATGGCCTAACCCACCAAAATTCAGGCAACTTTAGTTGTTGCTGCTGGTTCTGTTGACTTCATCAGTATCATGCTAGCAAAGTTATCTATTGTGCTTGCACATATGGACCATGCTTTCTGAGACAAGTGTGTTAAAATGTTACGCTTTTAGTAAGTACTTTGTAATTGCCATAGTGGTTCAGCAACAAACTTCAGTAGAAACCAGGCAAGCCTGCAACTGTACATTTACTCTCCTCAAAATGCCAGCAGAACATCACCAATGTAACAGCGAAAGTCAACTCAGTTTTCATACAAAGACATTTTTACAGAACAGCACAAAATGACATAAAATTAAATCCTGATGAACTTTTTATTGACAGGAAAAAAGCCATAACTATTACAAACAAAACTAAGTTGTTAAGATTACGTACTGCACCTGAGGTATTCCATCAGCAGTGAAATAAACACTGTGCTCTTAAAAAGTAAAAGTAATTTAATTGTAAGGACTTTACATCACAAGCTAGCCCTCAGAGATCATATGGCAGAGGAGTAAACACATGCAGTCACACCCTAACAAGTCAAACATTGTAAGCTTACACTCCTAGCTGGCAACAAACACTAAGAATTGTGTCATTTGCTGTCTGCTGGGATTCCTTTTTACTTTTTTTAAAGTAGTTTCTTGTTGGTTCCAGCCCAAATCTGCCAGAGTTAAAGACTCATTATTGCGAACTCAAGAAAAAATGTAGTGAGGAAAGAATACATAGAGAAGCAGTTTTCATAAATGAGATGCTTAGAAGTATAAATTTAAAAGGAAGCTTTTAACATAGTTGCATCAGATTTCAAGAAAACGAATTTGTAGCACTGAAAAGGAAAGAGACTACTTTAAGACTTAATACACCCTCCCCATTACATTATGGGTTTAGTTACTGTACCAGGCATGATATAATGGAAGCAACTACACACATGTATGAATGCAGAAGCAAAATGCATAATCCAATGAAGTATAAAGCACAGCAATTTCTTTGAAAAAGTAAAAACACAATAGACAAGAATGACAATTAAGAAGGGCTGTTCCCTAATATCAGATGGTAAAAACTAAGTTTTTATTAAAGAAGGAAAAGGTATGGAAATACCTTCTGAAATACTGAACAAGCAAACAGCAGAATGAGTACACAGACCTGAAATAATTGGCTGGATTACCATGCATATGCTATTTCTTTGATGCATCCAGTGACAGAGGCTATAAACATCCTATGGACACAGTGCTAGAGTTTCTATGGATATAGGAACAACCAAATCAGTCTACCTGAACTAAGTTCCCAGCTTCATACCAGAAGTCACCATCTTAATATCAAATGAAATTGAAATTTTTGTAACAAAAATTTCAAACAAGATAGTCTCTATTTTTTCCCATTGTTTAGGAAAAGCAAATCAAAATAGTACAAGAGAAAAAATTTGCTACATTTGAAGTTTATTCAGATTAAATTTTTAAAAAATTTTACTTCAGAATTTCATTTTGTTCCAGAATTACTTTTCCTGTGTTGCAAATTTATCTTACGCTTTAAACATTTTTGCCAATAATTCTCTGATTAATGATAAGAATCAAAGCTTCAAAATTATTTAATATTCACATGCATAGCCAGTAACAGCTCTTCACACATAAACAGCAAAAGAAAATCTATGTACAAATGTAAATGCAATATGCAAATAGTCACCTGGAAATTTTTTTTACTAGTTCAAAGTGTAAACAAATGTTGCATACAAACAATGTTTAATATTCTACTCTATATTGGAAGGATAGAAGAAAGCAAAGAAATTGTTAAATCTTCTTGAGAGAAAAATATTAATCAATAAAATTCTCAATCTGTTCACACAAACAGAGGTTCAAAGAACTGGAACTGTCCATGGCTTATAACATAAATTTATGTAATCCTGGATATATAATCCCTTCAGTATCACCATATAGCAGCTTCATAACATATAAAGAAGCATGCCTTAATACTACTCTATAATAAATTAAGCTAAATATCATTCATTACAATAACAACAACAAAAAAGCAATTCCTATATTACTAATTTCAGACTGTTTAACTTTCGGGAAGACAAAACAGACACCATCTCTATGCCATTACCAGTGTATTTTTCTCACTAGCATACTGGTTTAACCCAGGTATTTCTGACCATGCTGAACTATGCATAACATTGGAAAAACATGCGTTTGTTCTTTGAAATTATACAGAAGCAATGGGCTACTTTAGATAGGTTATGAAACAGTGCTGCATAACATTGTGAAATTTTAGTCAGATGGGTCTGTAGGTTTAGTTTATATTTATATATATGCGCACACACACACGCATGTGTATACGAACAAAAAAGCCCCCCAGAACATTATGACATTATGGAAAACTCACTCATTAAAATCATTATTGATTTTACTACGATATTATTCATATAGCTTCTGCTACTGATAACTACATGAAATGTACTAGTGGATTTTTGTCCTATTATTGTTAACAGTAAATCAGAAGCATAAAGATCACTGGGAAAAAGAAAGAGCTACCAGATCTGTACCTCCAGAAAAAACATGCTACTCTTTGAAAAATATATTTCTAGAGTATTCAGATCTCTTCAGTCATATTCTAGTTTCTCTGCATCACCACAAATGCAGATGAGAAAGTAACACACATCAAGATTGATTAAAAAACTCTACTGTATTGAAAGGAAAAGGTGTTTGCTATTGCACTGGACCTACAGAGAACACCAAGAATGCCTCCCTCGGGCAGCACCACTGAAGTGGCTAAAAGTAAACCAACAAGAAACACTTGTTTTGTCTGGAGACAGAAGAGTTACTCAGGGGTACCACACATTTGTGAAGAGTCAATTATCCTGGATAGATCATGAGGAATGGCACAACTGCAGAACACAGCAAAGACTGAGAATGATCCTGTTCATCAAACAGGCAGAGCTGCATAGAGAGAATCATTGGCATTGACCACAGGCATTCCTTGTACAAACTTCCCTGGCTTGGCCTCCTGATGGGACCAACAGCACCACAGAAGCCACAGGAAGCTAAGAAATAAAAGATGCAGCTAATGGAGAAAAAGTCAGTGTTTTGATCAGCCTGGCACAGAGTGTGGTGCTCAGAAACATGCTGGAAGCTGTGAATCTAGAACAAAACAAACCTGCAAGCAGCTCAAAGCCTCCTTCATCCCACAAGCAACCCTCAGCTGTGTTTCACACTCCTGCTCCAAGCACCTGCTTTCGCCATTAAATTTTACTGCCAGAACCAAACAAGCAATGAACTCATCCACTTTGTCCATAAAAGAGAAGAAATATTCAAATTAACTTCTACTGTTATTTTTAATGATGATAGTGATACGAAATACACGGAGCTGACTAGAATATCAGATGGTGTAACTGGGCAGCTGAAGAGACCAACACAATACTGCCTGAAGGTCAAATCAGTATCAAAAAAAGGTCTTGTTGTCAAGAACATTTACCATCAGATATGCAAAAAATTAATTTGGGAGAAGTTTAAAGGAGTGGAAGAGTTGATAAAATTGAGAAGGAGTATCATACAGTGTAAATGGCTTTTATTCAGTGACGCAGTAAACACGAAAATTTTCCCTCGGTAGGCAGAGTAAACAGAGGAGGATTAACACCACAGCTCAGATCTCTACCTGGAGGCAGTGCCAGGGAAGGTGTCTGACCCCCCACACCACTGCTGCAGGCAGCTGGCACCATGGTTTTGCATGGAGCAGAGGGAAAGCTGGCAGGGCTGCTTGCTCACTTACAGCCCAAAACAATCCCGAGCTGGACTCGGTCAGCATCCTGCTCCTCAGTGGCATCTCAGCAAGCCAAAGCAGCTTTGGCCACCTGCCCACTATCAGTTTCTCTGCAACAGAAATCACTCCTGTTGCTTGCTAAGAAGTCAAACACTGCAGATAAACACAAGCACGCACCTACCATTTCTCTCTGGTCAGCTTTTTATGGTGGGGTTGAAAATAAATGCATCAAAGACAATTTTTGTACTACCTTCAGCCTTCATTCTAAGAGTGAAAAATGATTTCAAGATACATTTCTGAAAAATGTGTAGTATGTAGCTTCATACTGCAAAGATCTTTCCACACAGAGCAAAGGGACATAATTGTGCAATGGAATTCGAAAAATGATCACATCAGACACTTAACACAGAGATGATTCCTTTCACAGACACCAAATAGCTACATTCACTATGTAGATGTGGTATTTGTGCATTGACCAGGTCAGTTTTAATAGATAAAAGTATCCCGCCCCTCCCTAAATCTTGCATCTATCTAAAATATAATTCAATTAGCCAGAATCAGTAGCAATATCAACCAAAAACATTGATAAAAGCGATTATACGATAGTAATTTGAGTACAGATAACACTTAGTCTCTAACTTGCATTAAGTGACTTTTTGGATCAGCACATGCAAAAAAAAAAAGCATAAAGATGTAAGTCACCACTTAGCCACTCTTACTATAATTATAACACCACCACCACTCATTATTTAACACATAAAACAGTGCTATAGCTGTCTGCAGAACTCGTTAAAAGAACAAGGCAGAAGCATCTCCAAATAGTATCTGTTATGATTTGCCACCCTAGATGATACCAGTAACTGATTTTTTTTTAAATCTCTTGTGTTTTCTAACATTAATAACAACAGCAGCAATATATTACTTAACACTGGACGACTGGACAACAGTTCAAACAGCACATGTTAACAGATATTATTTTTCTGGAAGGAATTTTACTACCAAAATTAAGTACAGAGAAAAAGTAAAGGATAACAAGAAGTAATGTACGATCAAGATCAAGACAGCAGTAAAGAAACATTGGCCGTAAAAAGTTTCAAGAAACCAAAGACAATTTCTTCAAAGTTTTCATATCAACTACAACTTCAAATAAGAAAAACTCCAAATTAACACAAGTAAGGTAAATCTCATTTTGTAAACAATAAATTAGTTTTTAATCTGAATTTAACATTTCTTACATTGCCCTGAGTAAGGATTCACTAAGCCTATTTTAATTGACCACAGCCTTGTATATAATATGGAATTCTACAAAATAGTACTCAACTCAAATGCTGAGTGCCTAAATTCGAGTACTATTTAATTAGGCACATGAGCAGAGATTCTAATAAATGAGTTAGTCTTAAAGAAGATGAAATAATCTTTGTATAAGGTAAAAAAATACTTACACAGGTACCATGAAAGCCTTCTCCACCTCAAAGTACGTTTACTTCCGAAGTCTCCTCTTATTGTACTTTGCTTGCTTACACATTTTTTGTAGATGTGAGGTGCTTATTTTAAGTAATGGAAGATGCTAAGGAATGGCAATGGTCCTTTTACCACCACCTTATTTACACTCTCATTTAGGTAGCTTTGCAGTCGCCACAAATTATTATCTAGTGCTGGTCCACAAACTCAAGCACCCATTTGCTAAATGCTTTAACAGATTATTGTCACTAAATCCTGGGTATATGAACCTCTCAGATGCTCGTTTAGTACTAACAGCTACTATATAGCTTTTGAACTGCATTGGTTTATTTTAAAGACAGCATTATGCAAGTCCTAAAAGGAGCTACTACCTAACAAAGTAATGCTCAGCATGAAGGTGACTTAATCCCACCACTCAAGGAAAGCAAAACCTTGATAGTTTGAAAAAGCTTGTCTAACTAGTTGAATCAAGCACCATTTCAAAGCACCACTTCCAACCAACATGAAAAACTTCCTGATCAGTGATTAAATATCTTGTTGAACTACTTCAGACAAAAGATAAGAAACTGGTCTTTAAAAAGAAGCAGAAATGAATATATTGTTTTCAACCTATGATTTTCTTTTAGCTAGGCACGTCCAAAAACATACAGGTTACAGGAGCCCTACTGTAAAAAAAAAACAAATCAAACTGAAAAAAATATGAAGTTTTGTTGGTTCTTCCCATACCCCTTGCCAACTAGCAGTCCTGCATGTCTCCACCAATTCCTACTAACAAAGCAGGACTCCAGATTTCACCAGTGACAGATCAGTGAAGAAGAAGAGAAACAGAGGAAGCACCAGAATACCTTCAAGCCATGACACTTGGTGGTCTTTTAGCTTTGTGACCAAGATTTCTGATGGAAGGAACCACAGACACTGAGAGGCCCATGGGAATGGATGCTTCTTTCTCACTGCTGTTAACAGACTAACCAGGAGCTGCCACATGACTGGGAAGCTATTAAGAGTTTTTCTCCAGATAAAAACTTTTGTTGAAAGACCTCCTCCACCATGCCTGTAAACTGGAGGGAAATGCAAATGCTGCATGCCAAATAGGTAGAGTTTGAGAGGAATTCACAGGCTGCCTGGCAAGAAGAGAATAGGGGCAAGTAGGAAGAGAGGCACTGCTGTCCATGCCTCCATCCCAATGGCCTCTACTCACCCACAGAACGGCTGAGGCTGCTCCTCCTGCAAGGAGACCATCCGGGCATCAGCAGCAGTGGGAAAAGTCCCACTGTGCAACCAGGAAAGTGGGGAGAGCACCTACAAACAAAATGGAACAAAATGTAAAACTGAAGTTAAGGAAGATGAGATAGGTAAAGCTCACTGGATTCTAAATTCTAAGGAAATCTATTTGAAACTTGAAAGGAAATCAGATCATATATCCCAAGCTTAGCAACTGCTGTCTAGTGTGTTTTTAATAAAATGGAAGATTTTATCTCAAAGAAAATCCTGGAAACATCCTGACTATAAACAACTATATAAGAAATTCAGTTTACATACAAACCAACTTCATGAACAACAGATATAAGCTAACTAGAAGAAACTATGAGAAACCTACATCCAGTAAATTACATGAGTATTCCATGCACAAACATTTCCACACATGTCAATCTACAGCAAAAAAATGATATCTTTGTAATTACTTATTGTCATCTAGGGCAAAACCAAAATAAAAGCACACATGCTCCACCTGAGGAGGAGCATTTCCTAGGGGAAATGCAAGTGATATTTGCTTATATAAATATTTCCCCTCCCCAATTTCCAAGTTCTTGTTACATCAGAAGAAAATTATAGAGGATTACACTGCACCACAAAGTGACACCCATTACACCATAGTATCCCAGTCTGTGCCTTGAGACCTATCAATATTAATAAAAAACAGATGAAATTGCCCATATAAGCACTATGACAAGGAAGTAATGAGTTTGTTTATAAATTTTGGTTTAAACATTAAAAAAAATTACAAACTCAACTATTAATCTTTTTTGTCTGTGCTACAATGTAAGCCTTCAATGGATCTATTACCCATAACTACTGTTAATTAAACAAATATACAAAGAGAATATTTTCTTCCATGTAAAAGACAGCTGGCTAGCAACATTTTAATTAAATTGTAAATCTTGTATTGAAAAAATATTAGATAAAAACATCTTAATCACCTTTGACAATCAGTCTCACCCTAAATGTTTAAAATAATTAATCATGTTGAAGGCAGATGAGTTATTTTTTTAAAGGCTACAGTCATAAAGCCATTAAGGTCTCACATTTATAGAGCTATTTAGGACTAACACAAAGGCATTTTTTGCATGAATAGCTTCCTGCAATTCCAGAATCTCTGGAATGCAAATTCAGTTATGAAACCAATTAATCTTTTAAATTACTTAATTATCTCTCAGATCCGACAAACAAGCAATTGTAAAATATGAGAGAAACAGGAGGCAGAATGAGGTATTTGTAACGGTACAATGTCTAACCTATTCCAGAAAAACAATTGCCCTCTGGAAGTGGCAATTTCCTCTGCCAGGCAGGAGCCCTGGTACATCTGCAGGCAGCTGGGCTTGCAGCAGTCTGGCTAGAGTGCTTCTCAAGTGCCTGGGTATACTCCATTTGAGATCTGCACATATTGTCACCAGAAAAGGTGAATGTGAAACAGATTGTCACGTGCAACAAGCACCTTGGATTCAGCCTTCACTTCAAAAGGCTCATTTCAACCCTTCTGGTGCAGAAGGTTCATCTGTCTCTCCTACCTTGAAGTAGCCTGAGCAATAGTCTGAGCAATTTTACTTTATATATATATAAATATATATCACTTCTGAGAAAAAGTTAGGTTTTCTTCACTGCAATTTATCAGGTTTGTTTTGATTTAGCACTGATTGCTGTTAAGAAATATTTTTTCTCCAATGTACTTGATTTTTGCTAATTTCCTCTTATTTTGCCTATTTACAGCATTAGTCCTGCACTTTCATCAGCAGAAGTTTGCCCCAGTATAACACTGGGAACAGTGGTAAACATGTGCTTCATATTCTCAAGAGACCAATGCAGTACTTTACACACTTGCCTATTACAGACTCCCAACCTTTTCCTCAGTTCTAGGTAGTCCACAGCAGTTACTTTCTTTTGCAAATGGAAACTGTTCACTTTTTGGAAGTGTCAAGATAGAAGATTTTTAATATAACTTGTTGTTTTTTTAAAGTAGCATTGGCCAATTCCATTCAAAAAAGTCTTAAAATTGCCTGTTTATATTGTTTGCCACCCAGTCATTAGGTCTGCAAGCCCATTCAACACACTGTCCTTGAACTCTTGATTTTAAACACATTTCAGATGTACACGTCTGGTTTTCTTTGAAACCAAACCACAAATGCCATAGATACTGCTCAAAGTTTTAAAATAAAAAGCACAGTATGTTGAAAGACTATATAGAGGGGAAAAAAACAAACCCACAAAAGAACAAAATAAGGTAGCATTAAAAGTCTCTGGTTTAGACTACATTTCATCATTAGAAATTGTAACTAACACTTTTTAACATTTCCCATTAAAATTTTATTTTGGTTGCTTCTAACTGGCACACTTAGCCCTTTAACCCAGAACTCCTTGTATTTCAGCACCAGTATTTTCTATTAAGGAGAAAAAACATCACATTTCAGCAATGTCAACTTGGATTTCTTCAAGGAAATGAGAGAAGAGAAGCAATACTGGCATTTCTTGCCAGTGCTAAAAGCCAGTTAATCCTTTCTTATTTGAATTTCTCAAGCTGCTGCAATCTCCTAGCACCTCTACCTGAGAGGTTTTAAACTGATTGTCAATTGCAGTCAAATAAGGACAGAGTTTGAAATACAGGAAAATAAATTCTTAAAAGGTAAGAATAACGAAGAATAAAGCCAGTATCTGATTATTGCCATTATCTAGTAACCTGAGAGATAGAAAAGTAGAAAAGGTGGTTTCTTTGTTGTTGTGTTTGAGGTTTTTTTTTTGAGAGATGGGGTGGGTGGGGGATTCGGGGGGGTTTTTTTGTTTGTTTGTTGTCAGTTTGTTTTTTTTTTTTTTGTTTTTTTTTTTTTAATTCAATACTCTTTTGCCTTTTAGAATAATTAGCAATCATCATATGTTTGGTTGTTAATTAAATATCATGCATCTTTCTTTGCCTAGTGGAGGTGTCATGGAAGATGCAAAAAGAGGCAGAAAAACATAAAAAGCAGCATAAGCTTTTCTAACAGTGACAAGGAGCTTTGTATCACTTAGACATACTCAACTTGAGGCATCCTGCTGAAGTATCTGAACTATGAACAATTTCCCCATCCTGACATAATGCTATAGACATGTCCAGATATCTGCAAAGGCATTTCAGACCTTTGGTGAACTGGATCAGCTTCCCCACTTTTCCTGTTAACCAAAATACAACATATCCATTCTTTTGACACACCAAAAAAAGTGCAGAATGTATCACAATTACACCTACCAGAAACTATCCTAATCCAAACAGCCCAGTAAAATCTTCAGCTCTTTCAAGGAACAGATATACCACTATATATGTATAGGTTTCCTGGGCTTTTCTTTGAACAGAGACCTGGTAAAAAGATTATGATGCAAGAACAAAGCACTCTAGAAAGAAACAGTTTAATCAGTCGCTCATATTTTTAGCATCATAAGTAATTTTTACACTAAACTTATGCTTATATGCTAATAACCATACCAAGGCAAAAAGAGATGCTGCAGTGCTGCTAGACACCATGTCTGCTATGAAAGAGACTGTTTTAAGTAAACTAGAAGTAGCAAGAAAAGATATATAATTATTTACTTTTTATTGATGAACTTTGTGCTGTGTACAGAAGCGTATGGGAGAAGTTAAGAGCTGCAGTGTAGAAAAGACATTGCAGGAGGGGTCAGGAGAGGCTGATCTGGACAGACAACTGGGAGAGGGCTGAGAGGAGCTGTTCAGCCAGCAGAGGAGAGAAGCTCTCCATGCTGGAAGCGCTCTCCATGCTGGAAGTGCTCACCATCCGTCATCAGGCACTATAAACTGCTGCAACTGCTAGTTGAAGGGACAGCTTTAAACTCTTAATGGCTCTTCTACAGGGCTGCTTTTTGAAGCCTTTTACTTCAGGCATAGAAGTAAGTTCAAGTGCCCTCACTAAGTGAAGAAGTTTTGTCAATCTCCAAATAGTGCAACCGACTAGTGGCAGATGATCACTTCAGGCCATCCTTTAAGGTTGTACTGCAAGCAGCAAATGAAAACAGTGAGCGAGTACAACTTGATTTTCACACTTTTCTCAATGAGGCTTTAGAGATGAAAGTTTGGAAACAAGATGCCTAAGGCAATTCTCACACAACCACCGCATTTTTACACTTCTTCTTCTTAGCTTNTTGTCCTGCTGAAGTTCTTCTGGAACAAGTCAGCACGACATGAAAAGTATTTTGAAAAAAAGAAATACTGTAGTTTTACAGTACTTTCTTAGCTTTAAAGTAGCTCCATGAATTAAATGATTAAGCATTTAATGCGGAACTATAGAACAGTCTAAAAAACTCTACAGTATCTTTCATCTTTCGGAATTCAAAGCAGCTATCACTATAATAAAAGAAAATTAAGGTTTAGTCTACTGTGCAAGACAGGACTTTGACCCTGTTAAAACGCTAAACTCTGTAGCACTTTCGGTGAACCAGAAAAACACCAAAAGATTGCTGAGGCAAAGTAGGACACTCATGAAAATCAGCAGAGAGATACAAAACCCCAAAAGCAGAACAAGAAAAAAAGCTCCTGCTGTTACTCCATATTTACTCGCAACCAACTTTCTTGGAAAAGTTAATTTTGGATGTCAACATTTGTTGGACTTTTTTCCTCCCCCAAAAGATACATGCAGAGAAAATGTTTATCTATATTTTTAAACATTTTGTTTTAAAGACTGGATTTCTCATGACTTCATGGTTACTTCTTCTACAGTTCCAAAACAAGACAAGAATGCCTTAATAGAACTATGAAATTAAAATCTGGATGTTGTATACGTGGTGAGACACACCAGCAAGAGTCAATTTTCTTCCAAATCAGAACAGTAATAGTATGAAAACCAAGTCACACTCTAAAGCATAATAATTACATGTTCCTCATCCAAGGTTTTAGGGCAAGAGATTGCAATAACCTTTCAAAAAATACATGAAAGTTATTTGGAAAATGGTCATTTTCTTGCAATATTTTGGTATTGTAACACAACTATTAAAGAAATAATTTATTGCAGAATGCAGCTTTAATATTTTTATATAACACAACACCTGCAGTTTGAAGATACTAAGATGAAAGCATACTAAGAATACAGAAGAATAAATTCAAATATTTAGTTCACAATTTCACAATTATCCCAATTTCTGAATTGGATGTTATTTGTATTGCTCTACAATTGTTTCAAAGAAGCAAAATCCTTAAGGCTTTATTTTAAAAGTTGCACTGACAACAATGATTAGTCTCTATGTTCAGAGGAAAGAACAGTATGATCCAACCAGTGACTTCCTGTCTTACATGCTTACCCTAGAAAATTTTCCCTGCAGTAAACACTGCATTTTTTCAGCCAAGCAATAGATATATCACTCATCCTCTTCCTTGAGGACCTATGCTGAAGTTCAGAGAGCACAAAGCCCTTGCAAGTAGCCTTTCTATTTTTAATAAATTCATTTTTTTTCTTCCATAGAACAAAGTCAGTTCTATTGTTTTGTTTAAATCAGGAAGACAGAAATACACAAAGTCCAAATTTACTCAAGCAGGGCCATCCTGAGCAAGTTTTCCAGGATCACATCTAGATGGCTTCTGTGTATACCTAAGAATAAAGACATTGGTTTAACCTTTGCCAGCACTTGGTCACTCTCACAATGAAAAAGTGTTCCCTGATGTTCAGAGGGAACCTCCTGTGTTTCACTGTGTGACCATTGCCTCTGGTCCTGTCCCTGGGCACCACTGGAAAGAGTCTGTCTCTGCCTACTGTACACCACCCCTCCAGGTAATAACTAGAGATCACTCCCAAGCCTCCTCTTCTACAAGCAGAACAGACCCAGCTTTCTCAAGCATTTCATCACGAGAGACATTCTCTAGTCACTAATCATCTTGTCCTCTTTGATGGGCCACAGCTCTCTTGGGAAGCCCAGAGCTGGACACAGTACTGCAGGTATAATCTCACCAGGTTTGAGTAGCGGGAAAGGATCACCTCCCTTCAGCTGATGGCAACACTCTGATGCAGCCCCAAGACACCATTAGCCTTCTTTGCTGCAAGGGCTCAGAGCTGGCTCATGCTCACCCAGACAGCCAGAGCCTTTTCTGCCAAGCTGCTTTCCAGCTGGGCAGCCCCCAGCACATACTGGTGTTGGCTAGGGTTTTTCCTCTTCAGAAGCAGGACTTGGCACTCCACCTTGTTGCTCCTGCTAGCCCATTTCTCCAGGCTGTTATGATCCTTACAGATGGCAGCACGACCCTCTGGTGTGCCAGCCAGTCCAACCAGTGCTGGATCATCAACAAAATTGCCCATCACCCAAATCATTAATGAAGATGTTCAGCAGGACTGGTTCCAGTATTCACTGGGTACACCACTAGCTGCCAGACTCCAGCGAGTCTTTGAACTACTGACCACCACTCCATGGATCTGGCCATTCAGCCAGTTTTTACCTCACTGTCTGCTCATTCTGTCTGTAATCATTCATACATATACATTNCACTAAACACACTGAAGAATGTAGAATGAACTCTTCCAATTCTAAGAAAGTCACAAACACATCTAGGAACCTTTTCCTAAAAGCACAAGCTAGTTATCATTAGTAAGGTTCTTGAACTGATTAAAAAAAAGGAGCTATGAACTAAGAGCAACTCAAAACAAAAACAAGCAGAATGCACATCTAACACAAATACCTAAGGCAAAGTTTGGCTCACTGCCATGCACAAGCAATCTATATTTTAAAATGACTTGCTTAATAATCAAGTAATGAATATTCAAGTAGCATAATTATTTAGATATATTACTTCTGTCTCACTGTAACCATAACCTAAGAAATAACAGAAAAAAGGAAAGATAACCATTACATAGGCTGAAAGGACAAATGGTCACTCTCACAAAAAGTGTAGCTGGCACCCTCAGCTTACTAGACTGTCCCACAGTGCCATTATCCCTAGATCCTTATTAAACTCCTGCTAAAATACCAAATAAAAATCTTGATACTGCTACATTTCCAATGCTAGCCTTCATGCTAACCAGATTTCCACTGATTCTTTGCAGTTACACATTTGTTGGTATACTGCGCTTACTTTCTACACAAGTTCAACAGAAAAAGATGTTTGTTTTTAATCTGTGAAATCCTTAATGTAATTTGAGATGCTCATCCAGGATTACATTATGGCAATGTCCTTTTAAAAATAAAAAAGCAACACCACCTCAAAACACACGATCAAATGCAGCCTGCCTTTATTGCTAGCCACATTAATCAAGCTATTTCACTGCTATACTTGATTACAACTCATAACAAAAAAAATTGGTTTTTAATACATACCGTCGGTACAACAAAGTGAAAGAACTATCCATAAGCATATGACTGCAGCACAAGACTATGCTGATGATGTAATATTAAAATTGTTATCTTCTGTAATTCAAGATTCCTGTTCAGTCACATCAGCTAGATTTCAATAAAATTAAGCTTTCAACGCAAACCAGATGGCAAGTATGGACTCTGAAACAGTATGATAGATGACAGGGCAGGAGACCAGAATGGTTGACTATGCCTCAAAAAAGAACTGAAGTCCTCAGCCTAGGAGAGACTGGTAGGGAATTCATCTCATATTTAATAATCACAGGGAAAGTTCAAGCTTTGGCTGAAGATGCTAANGTGGTTTATTGTAGATAACTGATTTTTAGATTTATGTCATTTCCTTGGTCTTACTATTTCTAGAACCCTGCCTTTCTCCTGCCTCTGGAGCTGCATCAGCATTGGAAACAGCAGCTGGCAATGGTCTCAAGCCAGACTTCCTATGGTTCACCACAAAGCAACTACCCTGTAGTGAACCATAATCTGCAGAGCTGTGGGGCCACTGCAGCAACCCAAGGCAGACCACGGTCGCTGGGGAATTCTGCCAGG
>VZTT01044274.1:24185-39099 GCA_013400855.1 Buphagus erythrorhynchus
TTTTTTTTATATATATATATTTACTCCTTTGCCTCAGTCTTTCCTGATAAGGTCTGTTTTCAGCCCTCCTGGCTCCCTGCCACTGCACATTCATGAGGATGAAGGACTATATCAGGATTGAGAAAGGCAAAGTTTGAGACATCTAAGAGCAAACTGGACTTACAGAATTCCTGAGTACAGAAGAGTAATACAGAGCTAGTCACTGTGGAAGCTACTTCTGGGTACATGAAATAAGAGACTCAGAATGGCCACCATTGCTGGAATTACACCTCATCACTGCCTACAACAGAAAGACTGGTTTGGTTGATGAGGGGAGAGCAGTGGATTTCATTTACCTTGACTTTAATGAAGCTTTGAACATGGGTCCCCCATAACACCCCTGTCACCAAAGGGAGAAAATGACTGGACAGGTGGAATGCAAGGTGAGTGAACACCACAGTGGACTACCAGCCTCAAAGCACGGTGGCTACAGCCCTGATGACAGCAGGTGACCCCTTAGTGGCAGGGCTGCTCCAACTGCTGGCTCCAAGTGCCTGGCTGGAGCTACAAAGAAAGCAGCACACAACTCTTCAGAGAGATGCCCAGTGGGAGAGCAGGTATAACAGAGTCAGACTGCAGCAAGTGCCACTCCAGCCCAACACAGGGAAAACATGCTTCACAGAAGGGTGGTCAAACACCAAATCTGTCTGCCTGGAAAGCAGCCTGCAAGCATCACACTTTCAAAGTGTTACTTCACTTACTTCAAAATTTTACTTCTTAGCTCTAAACAATCTTCTGGGTTATGTGTGAGATTTTTCTTAAACAAACAAAATTTCAGCCCAGTGTACTAGGTTACAGAGGGCATTTCTTGTTTCTTAGGAAGTTGGCTGCATGCTTAATCACTTAAGTCTTCAGGGTTGGCTTTTTTTTTTCTTCTTTTTTTTAAATCACATTGCAGTACTTTTCATTCCATATCACTGACCAACTATTTTCTACTGCTTTCTGCAAGACTGTTCATCTTTGATTCTACAGTTTTTTCCTACCTAACCAGTTCTCTTTTCTCCCTTACTCTAAGTAGGATACACATTTGAAACAATTTCTGGTCTTGAAATATTTTTTTTTTCCCTCTTTAAGGTCCATGCATAATTTATAACAACCACCTTTAGCTATAATCACCTATTCTTAGTCAGATTGCTAATAGTTCCCTGTGCATGCAATGGAGTACCAGTAACTATGTCACTTCCACATCACATCATACACTGTTTAGTAGTTAATATCTTTTGATCATCTCCATATTGGAAATTTAACACATAAGTAGAAGTTATTCATTATATCCATATAATTCCTTTGAGGAGGAAAATCAGCTGTTGCCAGAGTGTGGAAATGCCACTTTTCCAAATCATATGGGAACAAGTAGAATGGGAAATAAAAGCTGCACAGAAACCTGCAAGAATATTACCCCTACAATTCTCTGAACAACTCAGAGGAGCAGGAAGAGGGAAGAAGGCAATTAAGCAACCTTTTCATGTTTTCTAAGAAAAGTGAGAAAATAAAAAAAAGGACCTGTCCTGCATTGAATCTGTTTGCCTCTTCTTGCAGCTGACTATCAAGCCCTTTGCTCCCAATCAGAAGCAGTAAGATGCCAAGTGTACTAACTAGATATATCAAAGCAGAAATCAATGCTGTTTACAGCTAGAACTACTAATGCACATTCTCCCAGTAGCATCAGTGCAAGAGACAAACAAATTGTGAAAGGGACACTGTGTAACTTACAGCAAACTAAGGGCTAAAGGCATACATGCCAGCCTTTTAGCCCACCTTTTCATTTGACATGCGTAGCCAAAGTGTTTCTTTCTCCTTCAAGACATCTGAAAGTGGATACATGTTAAATACTTATGACATTTAATGGCTCCAAGAAGATGACAGGAAGTTCTCAGTACTAATTCACTATTTTCTTTTCAGCTCAAATAACCTCACTAAAATGTAACTGTCCACTAAAATCAGCTGTGGGATAACTCCATTTATCTTCAGAGCCCAGCAAGCCTGGCCCTTTAGCCTCAACTGCCTTGGTTATTAGAGATACTAAAATACACGAGCACTCTCTAATTTTTATTAAGCTCACAGAGATACATAGTAGTTTCTCAGATTAAGAAACTGAAGCAGAAAGAATATCTCTATTTCAAAGGGCTTAGGAGGAACCCTGCCACACTTACAGAAAACTTCATGTATTCTGTCTTTCTATACTTGCTGAGCTACCAGACTACATACAGAAAAAAGAAGAAAGTGTGATCAAGCATTAATATGGTTTTAAAACACTAATATACTTTCAAGGCATGAAGGGTGTAAATCTATGACAGCATGGTAATGTTGTCAAAAATAACTCTAGCTTGCAAAGTTGATGACAATAAAACCAAGGGAAGTATTGAATTTTGAATCATCAACTGATTTTTTTTTAAGTAAAACTCTTTGAAGGCAATGCTTCCATGTAATTGGAGGTAAAGTAAAAGTTTGACATCTGCAAAGATTACAAGGTTAGTTTATATTTACATATTTAACAAAAAGTCCAGTAACAAACCAAGTGTCTTATCCTCCAATGTTTCCCATTCTTGTTAAAGTACTGTTGAAAGATGACAGAGACAGCAATTTTAATTTGTAACAATGCTTTATTCTACCCTGTAGAAAGGAACCATTTATCCTTGCATACTCAAGATCCTAAGGCAAACTCATGTGATACTCAATTGTAATCCATCTGTCCTTCTGCTTTGCCCATAGCTTGTTTATCACCATGCAGATTTCAGCAAATAATGTAAAAAATTACTTGCCTATGCAGATTTTTTTGTCAGCATAACAACCTTACCAACTCTTCTCAAGGCGTTCCGGAGATTTAAGTTCTGAAAACACAAATTTTCCCCAATTCATTGCCCACTCAGAAGGATGGCAACCACTGTTTTAATGAATGAGCATTCCACCTCCTGTTTTTGTGATTACACCTCCAAAACTATTGCAAAATTTACCTGTAAAGCACTGTAACTTTCCCTGTTTACTGTGACCAGATTTTTTACCATGTGCTATCATTGCCTTCTAATACCTTATGAAACTTATCAGGTGGCCAAGGGCAATCAGAACAATTCCTGAAACCTCTCCAGTAATTTTTAGTGCCAGCTCTGGCACAGTAATCATGCTCATGCACTTTACACTGAAAACCAACAGCAAATGAGAGCTGCAATGCTGATGCTGTACATAAAACTAGTAATTTTCATCACACAGCACAAAGCACTGAGAAGTCACCTGCTTTTCAAGGCTACACTAATGGCAACACATAACTATTTTAAGTGGCACCACTCATTTTGCTTAAGTACAGAAGGATAAGACAGGCAGCTGTCATTTTTTCATCCTTCTCTTCCTCTGGTTACAAATACATGTGCTATTTTACTGGGATTTACTGATGCCAATATCCAAACACAAGTAGTCCATCCTCAAGCTTATTTTACAATCACCCAGAAATCTTAAAGATTTTAAGAGTACTAGAATGAAACACATCATTCCAAACACATATCAGAGGCAATTCAGTTAATGAATATACATTTGCCTACAACATCAAAATTCTGTACAGATTGAACAGCAGACAGCTTTGAAATGCCTGTAATGCTTTTGCAGGGAAACCATGCTCTTTTATTTGACAGACAAGAACAGAAAGTTACCTCGCAGCAAAAAAATCAATACATTTCCTAACATTGTATTTGATCACTTTTAATCCAGAAATACACTGGAAATACCTGCTACTCTGAAGCCTTTCATATTGAGACTGCCCTTTGCACCCTCAAAACTTGAAACAACCATTCTTAGCTACTCTGACATTCTGAGAGTTTAAGATATGTCACTAGGTAATACAGAACATTTTCTGAAAAACCTCAAGAATGGGCCTTTTTCATCCAGAATTGGTGAGGCATTTGAACAACAATTGCCATAAATTGGGAGGACTTTTATGGGAGGGGGATAAGTGTTACTTACCAGTTATCCTCTTTATTGAAGTCTTCCTCTTCCTCCAGCCTACAACAGAGTCCTTATACTAAGAGTTACGGCTCCCACCTACCAGGAAGCAAAAGAATTGTCAATCAAGGTCATCAGAGAAGTACCAGCCTGTGCACTTCTATCTCAGCCACATCTCCATATCATGGAGACCTAAACTGCATGTGAAAATCCAGAAAAACCTCATCACCAACCCATCATAAAGAAGAAAAAAGGGAAGTAATTCCTTGATGCATTACGAGGCTAGAGAGAAGCATTGGCTTGTTGATATCTTTCTCCCTGCCACATATTTCTTACACAAGAATCTCTGCTGAAGAAATCAGAAAGAAAAAAAACATTGCTATAAGCAGTTACCAGAGGCCAAATGCACACCTGAGGCATGCATCCAAACCTGTGCAATTTAAACACTAGGGGAACAGATGAAGCTTAATGGGGTGTAGCAAGTTACACAGGAATAGAACTTATTGCTATTACAGACACTTACTGGTTTTTCTACGGCAAGATCATGTGCTATCAGGCAACAAAACTTCAACTCTCTGCAGTATTTTGCTGTATTGGCTACTGTCTTTTGAAGACAAAGGATATGAAAGGACTTATGCTTCTCTACTAATGCAACCTCCAGAGAATGATCACACAAAGATAATATGCATCACTCCTATATTAAACTATTCTGTCTGTACATGTGTATCAGTAAATACTTTGATTGCATTGAATACACACAACTTTTTAAAAAGAGTCTGGACAAGCACGTTACACTCACCTATTCCTTTTTTTAGAATTTAGGAAAGTATCTGCAAAATTGATCTGATCTTTGTACAGAAGGGGAAAAATTATCAATTCTCAGAAGCCTTTGAAGAGGAGGAATATAAAATGTATTGACTAGTGCAAAACACTGTTTTTAGGAACTGCGTGAGCTAATTTAAGACAATTTACCTGTCTAAAATGAGGACACATGACAAAGTTGTCATAAGATTTCATGCTTCTAACATGCTTTTTACAAGTATTACAACTGTTTTATCAAAAAGGTGGCTTTTGTTTTAAAGTAAAAGTGACAGGCATCTCAGCTGCCAGTTATTAGCATTATAACACTTGAAACTCCATCTTTGTGGAACTTAGAGGTATAAAAAGCTTAGCTACAGACAAGAGGTTGATGTGATGAGACATAAGATGATGACAGAAAACAAGAATGAGATCATCTTTCTATGTGAGGTTCACCTTCCCCTGATGTTAACTTTCTTTACAAGAAAGTTTCTCCAAAAGTTTTTGAAATTCCACATTTTAGGAGCTGAGAGCCAAAAATAACCCACTGATTCCACAACTGATACAGTTTTCAAGGACAGACACATTTCACTATCATTTACAGAAAACACTTTAAGTCAAAAGCCTCAAAAAATAGCTTTTTCTATTTTAGCTCTGTCCATCATATTACATGTAGTTGTAAGCATCCAGGAACTACAACTACCTAGGAAAGAGGGGTGAAATGAGAAACAACAGTAAATGAGAAAAATTGTCATTATTTGATAAAATAAATTAAACCACAGAGAACATCCTGTGTGTCAAATAAATAGAACACATCAATGAAGTTACATCTGTTAGAACTATTGACTTGAGATACCTGTCAAGCTCATGTCACTTAAGGTAAGCAGGGCTCAAACAACATCCCAACACCAAGGTGAAAAAGTTGAAGGAATGGAGCCTCTTTTTTGCAGACTGCCAAGGAGTATTCCTGGAGGGATACTCACAGGGATAACTCAAAATGTTAGCTGGAGAAGCAGGCCCATGGGAATCTCATGTGGTTTAACAAGACCAAGTGCAAGGTGCTGCACTGGGTTGGGGCACCCCTGGTGTGAACACAGGCTGGGGATGAACAGATGGAGAGCAGCCCTGGGGAGAAGGACCTGTGGATGCTGGTGGGTGAGAGGCTGGACATGACCCAGCAATGGGCACTCACAGCCCAGAGAGCCAAACATATCCTGGGCTGCATCCAAAGCAGAGTGGGCAGCAGGGCTCTGTGAGACCCCACCTGCAGTGCTGCCTCCAGCCCTGGGGTCCCAGCACAGGAAGGACATGGACCTGTTGGACTGAGTCCAGAGGAGGGACACAAAGATGGCTAGAGGGATGGAACACCTCAACTGTAAGGAAACACGTGAAAATTTGGTTTGTTCAGTCTGGAAAAGAGAAGATTTTGGGGTGACCTATTTGCAGCCTACCTGAAAGGTATCTACAAGAAACATGGAGAGGGACAAATTAGAAGGGAATGTAGTGACAGAACAAGGGGAAATAACTTTAAATTGAGAGTTGGTTTAGATATTAGAAAGAAAGTCTTTACAGCGAGAGTGGTGAGGCATTTGAACAGGTTGCCCAGGGAAGTTGTGGATGTAGCATCCCTGGAAGTTCAGTGCCAGCTTGGATGGGGGAAGGTGTTCCTGCTCAGAGCAGGTGGGTTGGAACTAGATGATCTTTAAGGTCCTTTCCAACCCAAACCATTTGGTGAATCTCTGATTCTACGAAAACATCGTAGTTTCCTTTCTCCACAAAAATAGAGATGGATGTTCACATTTGGGCTTCTATACTTTTCAGACAGTCCTTAAAAACCACTCAATCGAAATTATGGTAACACCTTTACCAGCAAAATGCAAGCAGAAAAACTACGGCAAAGGAAAGTTTTGTTCCCCATACTGAATGGGGAACCAAACAAGCATTAAGCTTGTGTAAGAACAGAGGGAACACAGAAGTGTATCCAATCTTCCTGCCACCCAAACACACACAACACCCCTATGAAAATGAAGAGCCATAAGGAATTAGCCAGGATAACTGAAGAGGAGCTAAAGATTCCCAGTTTGAAGTAAGAAGCTGAATACCTCCAAAACTTTAAAGCTTAATAAAACATGTCTCTTTAAGCATGAAGACCAGCAGGTTTAAAATAAAAAAAAAAAAAAAACAACCAAAAAAAAAACCACAAAACAAAACAACAACAAAAAAATACATACCCCAGGGAGCTGAAGATTTAACCCACACTATGGGATCAAAAATCTTGACCCAGTAGGTACTTTGCAAAGAAGTGCTCAAAATACCTTCAAGCACCTAACCAATGCTTCTAACATTGCTTTAAGTGCTACTCCCACTCACTCACTGCCCATCAATATAAAATTAATTTCAATAACGGAACATTTCTTCCCACAGATCCATTGACCTAGAAAAACAAACTTGTAAGTGGGCAATACTGCAGTTCTTCACCCTGACAGACTGTACCTTGCCACTACTCAGTATCCATCTTATCAAATGCTCTCTGAACACCTTTGTAAACCACCAGGCTGCCAAAAGCCCTTCAACAGGTATTTAACACTACAATGACTTTCCAGGATGGCAGTATCACTGTTAGATGTCATGTTTCTGTCAAAATCAAAAGCAAAGAGAGCCCTTAAATTCCAAATCCACAGCTGACCTTTCTGCCCCGGAGAATTAATACTCTACACTTCCTCAGTTCTATCTTCTGTACTTTTCCCTGTCAGTGATTCATCATCCAGTAAGACAATTTTCCTTAAGAGTGACACTCTTCCACTTGCAGTGACAGGCCTTCTTCTCAACCGCTCTCAAGCAGCTCAAGCATCTCGCAGCCTTCTCAAGGCTGTCTTATCCTCACGTAGCTACAGAACTAGGCTTTTATTTAGTTACTGCCTTCTTCACCTTCTCCCTTTACTCTTCTCAAAACTGCACATAACTTACACACACTCAGTTATCTTCTTCAGTTATGTTATTAACATTTCTTTTGTTACTTCCATTCCTAGACCTTCCTGTGCACCACACCAGATACGACCACACCTCAGCCTTTCTCCTTTGATATTCACACAGACTTCAAGCTATCAACTTTGTCATCTATTTAGTTCCTCTCTTCTGTTTTTATACCCAAATCATCCAATTCTTGGTTGCATCACTGCCTGTTTTTCTTTAGTCAAAGTTCCCATCAAGAGGCCTCACTGCATTTCTTACTCTATCCCATTTCAGTTTTCAGTTCCTTGGCAGGTTAACAAAACCCATGTACACACACTGACACTTGTCTGGTATCACTTCACATCTTGAAGGTAGGCATTTCAGGACAAAAGCAGCTCGTAGCAGCATCTGTCTCTCAATATTCAAATAGATGGCTTCAAGTTATCTGTCCCTTAAATTTTTCTGTCTCACAGCTAAAAATAACTTGGAGTGATGGAAGCCCCTTAGAGCCTTAAACTCCAAAATACTACCTGGAGACAGCATGGCATTTACTTCAGTCTTTACTGGAGTTAACCGATGTTTCTATGAATGTTTAATAAAAAAATTGTTACAGAAAGCCTGTTTGCTCCTCAAGGTTCACTATTAACTACATCAGTAATTATAATATGGAAAAGTTTTATCAGGAATGACAGCACCAGCAAAGCAAAATGCTATTGAGAATTTTCAACAGCTGTGCAGCAGAGGGGACAACGAGTATTTCAGAAAGTATTTTTGCTTTTATTAATGCAATCTAAGTTTGTAAGATAAGCAAGCACAGATTTGCTTAAAATACAGTCTGTCAAGCCATGAAGAACCATGTTGGAAAACAATGAAGAGAAACAAGGATTCCAGCCTATACTAATGGAAAGCCTTCTACATGCAACTCCCCCCCAAAAAAAGGGAAGAAAAAATAAAAGTGCACAAAAGTTCTAGGTCTCACTTGGTTAAAAATCATTAGTGGTCTAAGCGTAACTTCTGCAAAATTTTTCAGTCAATGACAAACATCTAAGACCTGAAGCTACTCAGAACTATGCATCTGAAGGTGTCTGGAGTTGACAGAATTAACTAATGAAAAATTTGCCACTTTGTGGGGGGTAAGGGTAAGAAGGCTTAGGAGGATCAATTCAGAGCAAACAAAACCCAAAGCATCTGAAAATGCCTGTGTAAGTTTTTCCAGGAAATTACCACAATGAAAGTTTCCCTAAAAGAAGTTACAAAGATCTATTTTATTACTGAAGGGCTCACTTGGGCTTACAAAACTAAACAAAAGTTTAATGTAGAGCAGCAGTAGTGCATAAAGCAAACACAATGAGAACTGAAATTAAGGCTGGATAATTATGGTCAAATTTTAAATTTCCATGTTCAGTGATACCAAGAACACAAATTATGCTATATAAACCATGTTAATATTACCCTGTCTTAAAACGACAGCATTTATCAGCTAATCGGTGACAAGAAATGACAGGGTGCTCACTCTGTCCCAACTGCAAATTCCAACTAAATCTAGAAATTTGAGTTTGCATTTGCAGCAAGCTAAGCATGTGGACAAGAGCAGTCACAATTTAATCAGCTGACATTCACCTATTATCAGATCATCTATCCCCCACATCTTAGAGAGACAAAGTAAATCTGATCACAGAGGATTCAAAATGGTTTGAGTGTAACAAACACTCAACATAGTTAGCAAACAAGCAGCAAGACTTAAATGCAGATCTAAGACACTTTCATACACGCTTCCAGGGATACTGCAGGAAGCAATTTCCCCCTCCACCAAAAATAATAGTGTTTTAAGTATGTGGATGAGTAGAGCTGCTGCTGAGAAATATTCTTCCCGTGAAAGGAACAGGAGACTATACTGTAAGAAAGAAAGCCAGTCAAGACAGGTAGCAGGCTAGGGAAAGTAACTTCTTGTATTGTCTGAAAGAAATGGACAACTCTAGATCCAAGATGAGAGATGTATTAAAGACAGAATGATTAACTTAGCATCATTCAACTTGAAAAGCAAACATATATTTCAATCTAAACAGTAGTCCTGTTTGCAGGACTGCTAAAATTAAAAGACTATAGACAATGTTTTTCCAATTCATTTAGTACACTTACCAGCATTTGCTGTATAGACAATTTCATTGATGAGTCAGTTGTACTTCCTCTCTAAAGTGCTTTGAGGGGAGCTCAAGTGCATCCTCTTCCTCAATCTTTGAAGTGTTTACCTGTACCACCAGCTTTGAAAGTAAAAGGCAACAGGCAGGCAATGCAGAGACAGGAATGAGGCTGAGTACAATAGTTTATTACTCCAAAAATATTTTAGTGTTTCTCTTCAAATCTCACAGGGACAGACACTCCTTTTATTTTTTTAACTGAGACTTGAGATATTATTTAAAAGACACTTTTTAAAATTAACATTTTAGAACTCAGTCAGCAATATACCAGTTGACAAGANTTAGTGTTTCTCTTCAAATCTCACAGGGACAGACACTCCTTTTCTTTTTTTAACTGAGACTTTAGATATTATTTAAAAGACATTTCAGCAATATACCAGTTGACAAGAATAAAAGAACAGATAATCTGAAATCATATACATTATATACACAAATACATAAAGTAAACAGGATTCTTTTCAGTGAATAAAATCATAGGCATGTTATAATAGAAAAAAATTAGAAAACTCCCAATATTAAATAAAACAGCATCAATAGTGGGAACTAGAAACTAATGGGAGCACATTGTAATAGGAATGTTATGAACATGGAACTACAAAAAATAATTACATCTGCATAAACATGTCAGAGTAAAAAGAATTCCAACAGTGGTGGAAATACTACAGGTGAAGACTACAACTGGCAAAGGTTTGTCCACAAAGTGGGGAGGAAGGGAAGAGGGGAACTACCAAAGAGAGAAAAACTGAGATTTATTTAATATTCATATTAAATACTTTATATTCCAAAGTGATTGGAATAAAGGACTCTGCAATCTGTCACAATTATTAATAAAGTTATTTCCAAAATCCAAAAATAAATAAATTGTAAGGAAGAAACATTTCACACAAAAATTAAAAAGAACTAGCAAGGAATCAATATTGAGTACTTCCATTTATGTTACTCCTCTTCAAGTTAAAAGGACAAGCAGGCTGTGAAAGCATGAGAATGAGGTTGTGTCTGAGCTGAAGACTGCAACTAAGGAAATTTCCACCACACTTAAATGTTAGGAAACTCTCCAAGCATTTGGCTTTCATGGTATTTGTTATATGTCTGCTGACCTAGGAAAAGTAACCTGCTTCTTATACAACCTGGAACTTTTAAAAAAAGTCAACTTCTTTATTTTCTTAATCAAATCTAACTGGCACACAGGCAAACTGAATAATACTAGAGAATCTAAACATGACTATGCAAGAGAAAAATACTGAAAATTAATGCAGTTTAGATTCCATCTCTTCTCTAAAGGGAAGACAGTGAAAGGAAAAGAGTGGTTGTCACCTCTCCTACCTTTTCTAACCATTGCTCTTTTTTTCATTTTGGAATGTTTCAGGATTTTTTAATTGTTTTGAGGGTTTTTTAAGTTAAATATGTATTTTTTAATTCTCATTACTAACATCTAAAAACTCTCTTAAGATTTTTTTTTCCTTGACCATGGAAGTGTAGAAATGAAAGTATTATAAACAATGATAAAAACTTATCCTGTACTTCCACATGCAATTAGCAGGGAGCAATTTTAGCATAATATTGAAGTGGGAACATTTCCTACTTTCTGGGGAATACAGCACAGAACAAAGCTACAAGAGACTAGGATTTTAGAGACTAGGATGACTACAAGAGAAAGGATTTTATTATCAGGAACAATGAACTTTTCCCTAAAATATTAATCCCAGAGGTAAATTAAGTGAAATGTAAGAATGTAAAGCTCCCTCAACTAGCTGAGGAAAAAGTCAACACAAACGTTAGCATATAAAAAGGAAAGTGACTACAGTTAGAAAACTTTAAGAGCAAAATGAGCGAGAAAAGTAGCAGAGTCAGTTACCATCATGTTTGTTGACTTAACAAGGGGGAGTTTCCATGTCAAACTACCTACAATGTAACATGGATTATAACAACTCCTATTTGCTACACCAGAAGCTTCAGTAGTGAAAACTACAGTGCATTAGTACTGTAATTTCCAGTGAATGCTTGCTCATGATTCAGCACCTGTTTTCCAAGCAAAAAGGACGGAAATATGGCAAGGCAAGTTCAGTATACTCTGCAGAGATGCTTCAAATGGATCAGAAACCAAAGGTATCTCATTACTGTCTAGAAAGCGAGTCAGGAACAGTTTTTTTAACATTTGTCACTCTTCCCCAGTTTTTAAGTTCTTGTTCCATTACTATTTTCTTAATGCTCTTCCCTCTGTTTAACTGCTATTTCAAGTTCTATCAATTAAGAAACAAAAACTGAAATGTATTTGAACTCTTATGTGGTCAAGACCTGCAGTGGGGGCAGGTGAGTTGACTCAGACAATGGTCATCATTCCTTCCACTGCTGCACAATGTTCACTGTGGAACAGTAAGAATTGTAAATATCTAGATATCCTCTTGTGCCAGACAGTGGATGTTTCAATCACATCATTATTTTTGGACATTAAGAACCACAATCCACTGAAAAACTTCTAAACAAGAGAGAGAAAGCTGTATGACCTGACTGTACCTGAGAAATACTTAATCTCTTTCACAGATCAAGCATCTGTACATTTAACATTCCTTTTGCTAAGTCTTAACGGGGCAGTGAAGGCAATAACCACTTACTGCACTTGAAAAAAAGGTAATTCTATCATAATCTTTTGGAAAGGAGGTCAGCACCTTCGCACACTCAAGAAGAGTGCCTCAAAACCTTTGGAAGCATGGCTCTTGCTCAGCTGATTTGTTCTTGCACAGTTCTTTGGATCAGCTGCAGCATCACTACTGCAGAGATGAGTGAGAGCATCCATCAGTAGCTTCTGCAGATGCCTGGTGCCAGCAACTGCAGTCTGTAATTTGTCTCCCACCCTGTCCAAACAGGACCTGCTCTAGAGCACTCTGTGCTCCCCTTGGGCCCAGTGGAACTTTGTCAGACTCAAAAAGTCACACTGAAAAACACTAGAGCTGTGCTCCAAGTTATGGTAATTTGGCATGTGCAGCATTAGTAATAAAGGGCTAAAAATACAGCACTAACTCTTAAAATTGCCTCTTGAAAAACTAACTGAAAGTGATGCTGGGTTTGATGGGGTGGTTTTATTCCAAAGAAAATTCCCTTTTAAGGGACTTACCTTTTCCAGTGCCAACGAATCCACAGGTTCAAGACTGATGGAAGCCAGGGACTGCAGAGCTGATAGACTTAATCCACCTGCTAAAAAGGATCATGCTGGAGCTGGTAAGAACCACTGGCTGCACAGTCCAAATCTAATTCACTTAACACAGTGTGACATCTCTAAAGAACCTTACTGCCTAGCTTCTTGGCCAGGCAGAGTCACAGAAGCCCTCTGAAACCAACAGCCCAAGGTCTCTAAGGGGCACAAGACATACCAGACCAATGCATCACTGCCCAGACACACTCTTGTAAATAAGCAGAAAAAGAATATTCCACATCAAGCTACACTGGAGAATTAAATCATTTGCATCCCAGTTAGCAATTACATCTACCGTGAAATGAAAAAAGAACTGCAAGGATGAAATTAAATTTCTTCATGCAAAAGTCAGCAGAAAATTCATTCGAACCACAGCCACCATCTGGACATTCAAACAAGCATTGTCAGTCTTCTCTGCATCTTGTTTCAGAAAGACTAAAAGGATCATCGTTATCATTTCAGGAATTTCTAAATAAAGCTCACAGCCTTCATACAGCCTCAGTAAGACCCTATACATCAGGACAAAACAGTGTCTTAAAGCCAAGCCTCTTGTCAAGATTGTCATGAAATCTCACGGGCAGATACCACACAGTGTTTCACATATTTCAAAACAAGGTCTAACGTAATCCAAGGCTGATGAGTTACACAAGGTATTTCCCCTCATGGTGGATTTCCAGTTCTTTCCCTAAACAAATACCCATCAAGACCCCATGCAAGACCTCTACCACAAAGGGGAACATCTCTTCAGTATTGGTCACTGTCTCATCAACAGGACAGAAATACACCATTATCTCTAATAGTGCTGTTCCTAATGCATATTCCACAGCTATCTTGGGAACTGCAGTATTTTCAGTGTCTCCACACACCTGCTACATTTCCTTTCAGTAAGCCCCTCACCAACACTGAACTCTTCAGCATCTCAGGTCTGCCAAAGCTGCTTAAGGAGTTTATTTTCTCTCTACCTCACTGCAATAACTTCATCAGGAATCGTCACCACTTCCAAACAGTCATCAAAATTGGGGTGTTACATCCAGACATCACTGCTCATCTGCTCAGTACAAACTTGCTTTCATCATCAGTTTAGTATTCTCGGTTTATACTGTCTCAAATTACAGTAGCAAGATTCACCAGACATTACACAGATTTTGTGTGTTGGAGCTTTCAAGTTGCAACAATCCAACCATCAGCTATTTTCAACATGTCACACACAGAGTCAACAATTTCCCTTCTGAAAGGAAGACTGCTTTCTATACACAATTTTTAAAGTTCTACTTAAAACTAAGAAAAACAAAATATATTGTAATTTATAACAACCAACCTCAAACTTTGAAGAAATACCATCTTTCTTACTGTATGATGTAGGAAAACAATAACTTGAACATAACTTGGAACTGATGGCCTATTATGCATAAATACTCCTGTCTGTTACACCACAAATAAAGCCTGTTGAACGATCTCCATGGTATTGGCTTGTAGGCAGAAATTATATAGAGCTGATGACATAAACAAGACACAGAAGAGAAACTATAGCATAATNATGATAAAGAGACTGAGAGCCAAAGTAGCACCTTCCTGAAAACTACTCTTTTTTTTGGCTGTATTTCTTTCACAGTTTGTCCTTCAACACTTCCATACATGTTTCATGAAGACGCTTCAAGCAAACACCAGTAGTTTTAAAAGGAACTGTGGAGACAAACAAGCTTCAGAAATGCATGCCAATAAAAAGCTTTTCCAAAAAGGCCATGCTATCTGCATCTGAAAACCCAAAATCTCATCCTTAAAAAAAAAAAACAACAAACAAAAAAAC
>VZTT01044274.1:51469-70901 GCA_013400855.1 Buphagus erythrorhynchus
TGAAGCTATGAGGCAAAACCACCATCACTGCTGCAACTGATGGCACTTCTGCTTTCTGGAAAACATGTTTGTCTGTGTCACATCACAACCTGGCATTATCAAAGCAAACTCTTTGAAAGAATCTGCAGACCAAAGTTTTTATTACATCAGTTGAAGAGAACCCAGAATGATGCACAGCCCACCTAGTGAGACTGGATGCACTGACTCCCCACTTTCCCTTCACTTGCCAGAGGGAAGAGGAGATAGCTATTCTGGCAGGGAACTTTTATTAAGAAGTGAGCTATCATTTGAAGACCTGACAATGCATCTGAAGTGGCAGCTCATAAGAGCACAGATCCAGGCCTGCTCTAGTAGAGGAAGAAGAGGAGCAGGCACAAGAACATCCTTAGGTTCCTGCTCTTTAAAGCTCTGTAGGGCTATCTGAACTGGTGCCAGCCAGGCATAGAGGGAGAGAAAGCAGAACTCAGAACTGGAACACAGCCATTGAAACTAGATTTTCACCTAACTGAACAGGCACTACATTACAAATTTTCCATGCTACTTCCTATCAATGCCCTACAAATTTATCTTGATAAAAAAAAATTACTTCCTCTCTTAATTCCTCACCCCCAATCCTCAGCATCTCACACCAAGTCTGAAGAACTGACTTTTGTGCTAGCTGCAGCTAATTCTTTGCAAATTGCAACTGCAAGAATGCAGAGATGCAGTTTTATTAAGACTCCTGTTTGCTAACTGTGGCTCAGCAGACAGAAGGCATCTTGTCACTTTCCATTCCCTGGCCATTTTTTTCACAGTCCATTCCAGTGGTCCAGGTTCAACCAAGCTGTCATAATTAGTAGGCTCCTGAATAGAAATAAGCTTTCCAAGCTCAAGAACACAGGATTTCCTGAACCATATCAGAACAGGCACTCATCAAAACAATAACCAAAAGCATTTTAAACAACAATAACAAAAATGAAACCAAACCCAAACACAGGAATCTATTATTGTTAGTATTATTATTACTAGGTATGCAATAGCTTTTCCAGACAGTTTCTTTCTGTGTGCATTTCCTCATGGTAGGATGCTACATGACCTCTATGCAAACCTTCTCTACGAAAAGTCACTGGTGGTCCATGCAGAGAAACAGGCATTTCAAATCTGCTGATGGAGTTGGGAGGCCTCTAAGCATGAATGTGCTTCATGCCATATAATCTGTTGAAACAACAACTCTTTAAACATTTCCAGCATGTCTACATGAAAATTAGACAGAATTTGGCTAACAAGTTCTATGATCAAACCAATCCTTTCAAATGTATCTAATCCTACTGTTTTCCAGGAAAACAAGGGCAAGAGATGGAGATGACAACTGCCTTAAGTACCTGCATTAGTGAGATTGCATTTTAACTTAAGAGGTTACAAACAACTGAGTAGAGATTAATTTCTTCTCATTGCAGGCTTTCCCAGTACAGGGTAGAACAAGTCTCAGGGAGACAAAACAGGGAACATGGCTTCAGGGCCTGTCAAAGACATCTAAACAATGTGACATTAGAGCCCAGGTGACCTGATTTTGGGAAGGAGGAATAGAAGAAATCATTTTAAGTGAACTGGGATACAAACAGAATTAAATAGGTAGGCAAAGAAAGGGACAGATAGGTAAAGCTGAATGAAACATGAGGTCTCCAGGAAGGCAGGCAGAACCCAAGCCAACAGGAAAAGAAAGATCTTACATGAAGCTAACAAGTGAAAACTTTGGGTTAGTAGAGTAAGAAAGCTAGAATTGACATCAAGCCCGGAAAGGAAGACCACATATAGGCTGAAAAGCTAAAGCATAAGACAAGCTAGATAAAGAAGGAAGATGACTGGAAAGGCTCTTGAAAGGGAAGGTGCTAGCAGAAAAAGGCACAAGAAAATGAAGTACAAGCAAAAGCCTCAATCCCTTTGCACATTCCCATATGGAAACGGGATTCCAGATTTCAGCTCAGTGTTAGTTACTTGTCAAGTTGTATCTATGCAACAGATTCCTTATCTGCAGGCTTTCAGCAAGCTGTGCAGTTTTCTTCAGAAACTCTGATTATGGTGTATCCATCATTCAGGTATTCAACTTCTGTCTTTTTAATCGCACTGTGGATTTAATTATCCATGTAAAGTGTGGTGAGGAGAGAGAAGTTAGACTACTCTCCCTTGGTACCACTTTCCATGGCAACAGATTCTATTAGAGTATTTAAAGGTTTAAATTACTAGTTTCAAATCTTCCTGCTATTATCTTTAACAGACAAGCCAAAAGAGTGAAGTATACATCAGTACTTTGGATTTCAGGAAAATCTTAATTTGACATATTTAACAGATCTTATGAATCATCCCTTTTTACATGACACTACACTTTAAGATTTAGCTTGCCTTAAATAAACTGAAAGATTTCTCTGTTTTAACAAGCTCATAGAGCCCTCTGGTTTGTGTACTACCTAAGTCATGTTTCAGGTGGACTTCTCAAGTGGTTGAATTCCATTTTCAAACTATTAAAATCTGAAAACCTTGAAATATTCAAGCAGCAAATACTGGCTCGGACACACCAAAGTGTCTATTCCATTTTACCTAGGAGACTTGGCTTGCTTAGCAAACAGGGACGTGGCAAGCACCAGTGGAAAAAAGTTATTCTTCTTTTCCGTTAGCTTAGGTACAGGATGAAGCATTACTTTGGTTTTAATTACCAAAACAAGAACTAATGCATTTAAAGAAACAACCTCCATTAGCAGTTAGCATTCAATTACCAATCCTAGTCAGAGAAAGAGGGAAAAAGCATTTACAGTGCAAAACCCAGGAGGCAAATTTAACAGTAAAAGATCTGTAAAATGCAGAAATCAAAATTACATTATGACTTCTGTCTATTAGGAAACACAAAGGGATTTACCTTCGAACATCCCTCAGTGGTACAGTTTGATAGTCTGAGGATGCAAATGCAAATTCACATTCTTAGGAGTAAAAGCTGGACTGTTATAACACTCAAGTTGTAACTGCCAGACTTCTGTTATTTAAAGGTACCGTTGTTGCTTCAACACTTGCATCAGCCATCCTTTCCAACTGTGAAAAATTAAAAAGTCAACAGGCCCTAAACACTTCTACTGGTGCCCCACAGTCTGAGGCTTTGGAAGAACACCATCCCCACTCCACAAAGAAACAAAACCAAGGGGGGAAAAAAAAAGAAAATTACACCTCTGAAAAAATAACTGCACCACAGCTCTTATACCAGACAGTTTACACGTAGAATATTGTTACCTCATGGCTAATTATAAAATGCTGGTTTTTTTAAAAATGAAAATTTAGCTGAAAAAAAGAGATTGCTGAAAGCAAGCGACTCAGAATCATCCTGCCTCAGCTATGCCATTCCACAATCTAAGTCCATTTCTTCCAAGGCTGCAAAGTACAAAAAGACAACCCACTGCAGATTTTCACAGAGAGTTAAACACACAATGAACTGCCATGCCAGCGGGGTCCTGCTGAAATACTACAGACTTAGTCACATATTCACAAGCCAAAAGAGAAGTCGTAAGACTGAAGAACACATACATGCTATTGCCCACTACTACACCAACAACAGACCAAAGGTCCTGCCCCTGCTCTTCCTAGAGCTGCAAAAGGAAAAAAAACCACAAAAATCCCAGACCAAGCACTTGTACGCCTTTAGTGAGCAACATCATGACCAACAATCATGAATATGTTTCTTCAGCTTCTCACATCTCCTTAGTTAAAGTCCGTAGCACAAAGTCAATTTTCTTAACACAAAAGTACAACAGATGACATCACATCATACTTCCTTAAGTCAAAGATTCCCCTAACTTAAAATACAGTCAGTAGCCTTATAAATACATTAACTTTTTCAATACAACTTTAAACATTGGTTTAAAATAGTTTAAGCAGGTCCACACCACTAATCAACTTCTGCATGTTCCTGAACACTTTGGAGAATAAACCGTAATTACAGCATCATAGAAATTGTCCAAGAACACTCCTTTAATTGCTGTTCAGAACAATCCAGAAATACACTATGTAAATTTAATTTCAGATGGATATATTTGAGCCAACTCATTTCCAGTTTAGCCATTAGCAAGAAAAAGAAAAAAAGCAAAACAAATATGGATGTATGCATAAGCATAAACATATGGGGCCTAATACAAATCTAATCAAAGGAACATAGGAACTGTAAAATATGAGCAGTAAGGTAGTGCAACATTATGTAAACTTAAAGAAAACAGCAATTCATGCATTCATACAGTAAAAGATATAAGTATAGTAACAACTCTTTTTTCTATGCCTTTACTCTTAAAATCCACTGTGTTTATTCATGATTCAGTCACATCAACACGTCTAAAGAGTATTCCACACTGCTTTACAGCTGAAGATAAGCAAAGGTAGCTACCACAAACAGAACCATTTAGTCTTAAAATCTGCAAACATCATAGCAAACAAAGCACATTTTATCTTAAACTTAAGCATTTGGAATTCCAAGCTTATGAGGTACTATCTTCCTCTAAAACATACACCTGTTTTCTGACATGTAGAAGACCAGAGTGACTTGTGTGAAACTACACTAGCCATCCTTAAATATATACATTAGTTTTTCATCAACTGCACAGAAAAAAATGCTAACTCTGCAGTACTGAAGACAAGTGCTTACCTTCAATCCTTTTTAAGGCCGACAGACAAGCATCCCGGCTCGGAAACTCAAACGGATTATTACAGGTCCGAATGGTGTCACATTCACACTTCCCGTTGATTATGTTACAACCTGTTATAAGGTTTTCATTGCATGGTTCAAATCCAAGAAGCTGATCGTCATCCCAGTTTTCATCTAAAATAAACAAACAAAACAAACAAACTCGTTCACTATTGGATTCCAGTTGCAGTATGTAAATTTCACCTGCCTTGGAGTTGGGTGCGATTCACTTCAAGTTCAACACAGTGCTAATCAGAAGATAGCAGATTAAAAAATTAACAGATTAATCTAAACAGTGGGGTTTGCCAGATACCATGTCTCCCAGCTGTTCAACGGCCCATTTTGCTAAAGCAACTGGCATTGTTTACTTCCATCTGTATGAAAAACTATGTCATCCCAGGAAAATGCATAGCTGTAGTACAAATGAGTGCTACTCTAACAGAAATAACTTTTGCAGATAGTTGAAGTTATATTTATAATGGAAGTAAGAACATTGTACAGAATCTGCAGCTGTTACAGAAGTCAAAATTGAGTCAGAAAGAGAGCATTTTAAAAGATGATTAAAAATGCATCACATAGAATTCACTCCACAGAGATAACTTTTTATTACAGAAAAGCTGCAAGGTGCCAGACCTCTGGTTCCATCATATGACCGAAAATGAATTTTACAGCAGTTCTGAATTATCAGACATATTCTTGGAGAATTGATCAAGCACATTGCACTCCTTGCTGTCAAGGGTCTAGGGATAGAGGGGCCAGGACGAGTCTCTCTGCTTAAATAACTCTGGTCCTTTTGAATCAGTCCCGTCAAATGTGTGTAACTGATGCTCCCACTCTACAACTGCCCATCTTCCTTTTAGGAGGCCACATGCAACAAGATTTTTTTTTTTTTTCTCCAGAAAGAAGTACAAATCCAGTCCATCCAGAATTCCAAAAGATTATCAGTCCTACAGTATCTCGGTTTCCTTAGGCCAAGTGCATATAGCAACATCCCACCAATTCAGAAGATTAATCAAGACAGAAAAATAGAACAGTCTGGATTTGAAGAGACCTTCAAGACCATCCAGTTCCAACCACCCTGCCATGGATAGGGACACCCTCCACTAGACCAAGTTGCTCAAAGCCCCATCCAGCCTGGCCTTGAACACTTCCAGGGCAACCACAACTTCTCTGGGCAACCTGTTCCAGTGCCTCACCAACCCCACAGTAAAGAATTTCTTCCTAAAGTCAAATCTAAGCCTATTCTCTTTCAGTTTTAAACCATTCTCCCTTATCCTATCACATGCTTTTTAAAGCAAGATTGAAGAAACTAAACTAGGCATTAGGTATTCTTTGCTACAGAATGCCAGATGTTTTATAGACAGACAAGCTTGGAAAATTAAGTGCTACAAAACAGTTGCACAGAGTCCACTAACTTCTACTAATACAAAAGGAAAAATAGATATTTTTAATCTTTATATCCTTACATTCAACAGCAGCACTCACATTGCACATTTTAAGCAGTTCACTCCAATTTCATTTACTGTCAACAAACAAGTTTCCAATGTAGATCCTGCCAAGAAACACTTCAAAAAAGTTAAAATTCAGTAAAATTTCAGTAACGCAGGGTGGGTTTCTTCTTGTTGTTGAGTTTATCAGAGGCTGTCCTCCAGTATGAGAGGCTACAGCCAATACAAAACTGTCATTCAGTAGTCTAAGGCTCAACAGAAGCCTAAAAACTAATAGCAAATAACAGTATATACACACACGCTGAGGTTGGCAAGTAAATTCTTTCCACTCATAGAAATATGCAGAATATCCACTAACCTGAAGTTTTTTCTGTTTTAGGGGGAAAAAAAAAAATCTAGGAAAAGCTGTTTACCAATTTAGTACTGTACATGATCTACAGGAAGTGTCACAGTAGATTCTTACAGGTATATTTCTCCCTGTATAAGAAACTCCTTGCCTTCTATTATGAGCTGGCAAAGCACTCTGCTGACAAAAAAGCACTGATAAACAACAAAGTCCATTTTAGATGTGAAGATGGGAACCTCCATGGGAACTTCATGGCTCCTCTCCATAAAAATAGCAAAGGAAGAACAGTCACTAACTCCAGGAAGTATTTGTTTTTTCTTAGCTTAACCTATCATCCAATACAGCAACTGTATCAATGAAAGTCAAAGGAAGTGCAGAAGTTCCTGAAGAGAAACTATTAAAATTCTTTCAAAGGAAGATTCCTCTCCAGTAATGCTTGGGATACCCTCATTGTGATGAGGCCATCACACAGAGGAAAAAAAAAAAGGCCCTGAGAATTTGGAGAACAATAATACATCCTGTTTTTGAGAAGCCGGAATACAGCCTGGACAATTTGTATTTTAGAAGTCACAGCAGTAATCCATGTAAGGACAAGAACAAAAGCTACACCTATGGTCCAAGGCTCTCTATTTGAAACTCTGTAACAGCAAGGACCACAGCTTCACCTAGATCAGACTGAACAGCCTGGAAGAGTTTGTGTTTCCCTGTTTCTGGGAGGAGCGCTCCTCCTGCACTCCTGGGTGCAGGACAGGAGCCCAGAGGCAGCGCCTGCACTCTCAGCCCTGCACCTCCCATGCCACTGCAGTGCAGACTGCAAGGACACACAGATGGCAAGGCTCTGCTGCTCTCCTAGCAAAGCACTATAGAGCATGTGTGCTGCTTTGCCTTGTGGTATTTCAGCACTAGATCTTCTCAGGGCAGACAGGTCAGCAGGATCTTGTCACATGAGAACTGCCCATCCCACAAAAGGTGGGACCTAGCCGGCACAGAGAGCAGAGTCATCCCTTACCCATGGCAGAACACCTCAATGAAGATCCCATCCCACAAAAGGTGGGACCTAGCTGGCAGAGAGAGCAGAGTCATCCCTTACCCATGGCAGAACACGTCAATGAAGATCCCATCCCACAAAAGGTGGGACCTAGCTGGCAGAGAGAGCAGAGTCATCCCTTACCCATGGCAGAACATCTCGATGCAGATGCACTGCACAGTGTGGCACTACACACACAGATTTCCAGGACAGGTTAGTGGTTGGTACCACATCTGCCAGCTCTCATAAGTTTCCAGAAAAGGAAGTACACAGGAAGCACGTGGCCCAGTAGTAGGGGTACCTAAAGTCTTCACTGCCATACACCTCAAAAATTAGCTCAGTAGCCATTAAATCTTAATGAGAAGAGAAATCACTCAGTACTACTTGCTCAGACTATACTTCTAACATGTTGAGTCTTCAAACAAGTTATTTATTTTTCATTACTCAGTGTGAATAGAAAAAGTTACATTCAGACAGGAAGAATGCAAATCCAGTTTTAGCCTGTACATCTTCTACCAGCCCGCTTTTCACACAAGTTTATTTAGAAACAAGACTTCCATCAATGAAGTAGCAAACATGTAGCAAGAGCTTATTTTGTTCAGTAATTCAGTGCCAAGTCTACCATGATTTTTCATGCAGACTAAAGACTGACTCATTTTCCTAGCTGATTTAGTCCACATGAAAGTATTCACATGACCTAAAGGGATGAATCCAGCATGTCCCATCAATTCCAAGCTTTGGATACTTGATGCAAAGGCACCTAGTGCTGTCTTGATGCAGATAAACAGTAGTCCAGCATGCTCACACCTTTAGCAGTCAGCAACATTTCAACTGACAACAGAAAGATATCTTGCACAAAACTTACAATCTAGCCTCTATAACTCACAAAGATCATCATGTCCTGGGAACTATTTCAGAAATAAACCTGTACACACCAGTGATTTGGGTCCTGAGACAGTTCACGAACTATTCCAGGCTGCATACATTTGTCTGCATGCTCTGCTTGACCTCTATGGCTTCTTTTTCACAAGATTGTCTTTTTATGCCTACCTCTCAAGTCTGGATGATGTGAGCAAAGAAACTGAAATGCAACAATTTGTGAAAGCTTTATTTCTCTGCAAGTAGGGCCAACAAACCCTAAATATAAGAATCTGTGCCCCAAGTACATTCTATCCCCTAGCTACTTCTAGGACACTTAAAAATACAAAAATTAAGTTCATAGTTAACATGCTAGAGTTTTTAGAAGCAATGCACCTGAAAAGAAGCCCAAGTAAACTACTAGTTTTCATCCAAACTGATCTTTGTTTAGCTGCAATTTTCACCACCTCAATGTGCTGGCATGATCAGGTAAGGGCAAAAAAAAATCAAAGGGCTGCACTTTTTAGCCATCCTGAGTTGTCACTGGAGTCTTGTTATACATTCACTCAAGTACCTTTTGCACACAAGCCTCAAAGCAGTTCAAATGCTCCCAGCAGGCTCATAACTACAGCTTCAAAGTCATTTCTCTTTCAAATAATTTCTATCTACATGCAGTTCCCCACTCCTTCCAGCTCATTCAGGCAAGTTCCAGATAATAAGTTTCAGATAATAAAGTAGTTCTGCATTTACTCAGATCAAAGTTAAGTCTTGGACACAATACATTTTTAATTCTTCTAACTGTGCTTCCATACCAAAAGGAAGCCACAGGAAGGGAGAATTCACATTAATTCCAAACTTTTTTACTTTTCTCTTCCATCATTCATATAATCACTTGCTTTCTGCAAAGCAAATGTGTCAGCATGCTAAAAATTCACATACTGCTCTGAGTTGCTGAATTCCCAAGTCCTGTCATAGCATGCATCTAAAGTAGGGAAGAGGATTAAGGCATTAACAAGTTGAACAAGAGGTCCTTAAACAGGTCTAGTCTGGGAAATAGTCTGAGAAATATGTCTCTGGTAAGCAGCATTCCATCACTTCTTCCATACTAAATCCTACATACCAGCACTCACAACAAAGCACCATGCAAGGCACGATGGTTACGATTTAAGCATTCACCTTCTTTGCCTCAAGAGCTGCCTGTGTTTTTAGAAAAGCGTGCTACTGAGAAACTAACTTTAAGCCTTACTTTCAAGGCACACACTACCTCATTATAGTTATATTTATTATTTCCCATTGGCAAAGGATCATCTCAAAACAGGTGCAAGCTAAAAGTACAAGGAAAGACCTTTTTAGAGACTGCTTCTCCATTGCTTAAATTTTTGCTTTGCCTTCCTTCAAGTTCTCAATTCTTTCTGCCTGCCACAGAAACTTCTCTTTTGTGCCCCAACTCTTCTCTTTCTTTTTGGACATTTAATAATTGTCAGCTATTGTTTGGAGAACACTATACTGTTCGCCTTCACAGCTGAGATAATGCATCACCTCAAAACAGCAAGAAACAAACTGAAATGATCACTAAAGTATCACTGTTGAAAACGAATACACAAGCATTTTTCCCACAATAATCTTATGTTTACCACCCTACCCTTTGAACTGTAATTTAACTGGGGTGGATTGAGTCAACTCCCATAATTTATATTTAACTGCAGCATGTTACTCTGCTACTTCCGTCTTTTTTTAAAGTGCCCCAGGTAGCTCTTAGGATGCTGAAAAGAGCAGACACCATAAAATACATTAATGACCTAAAACTGTCCAAGTCACATCTTACAGACTCTTGCATTCTTTTAAATCTGCATTTGAAGACAAGAGAGAAGCAATCTTTATTGAGACTGGCATTGCTCTCTGGGAACTGGGAAGCAGAGGGGGGAACCTTTCAGAAACTCCTGCATGAAACTAGACCCAAAGTCTGAGCCCCACCACTTCAGCATACCGGTATACACAACAGCATTTTCAAATCAGTGGTATTCATTAAGATGGTATGAGACTCTGAAAGGATTCTGACTTGCTAAAATAAAAAAAGGAAATGCTTCTTGCCAGTAGACTCTCGCTTCTCTTTGAACAGGAAAAAAAAGAATGATGGAAAGGAAATCCATGTTTTGGAGGAGCTGAACAATAGAAATGACTAATTACCACTAAAGAATGTTTGAAACCCAGCCCCAGACCTTGAAAAGCAGCAGAAGGAAAGACTAGCCTTGAAGTGAGCTTGAGCTCATACACTGGCTTCAATCCTTTCCCCTCTTGCAACTTATTCCTCCACTGAAGTCATGAATCAAGGACTAGAGCCGGCAGAAACTTTCATGGTAAGGCACACAGCTAAGAGTTTTGCGAGAAAGCATTTTTTTTCATATTTCAGAATGGTCCATTTTCCAAGATCAAATCTTCATGTGGAATGTACAGCAGTACAAAAGGGTTTTGCAGCTTCCTGAGAAAATTTCTAGTCAAAGCTAGAAAGCAGAACTGCACCATAACATTTAAATACCTCAGGAACACATGCATGTAATGCTTGTCTCCAACCCGACTGTCTGCTTTATCTTAGCATGTATCTCAGGTGATCAAATCCCCAATGTAGTGAGGAAGATTTTCACTGCAGCAGCTCTTCATGTGTCTGAAGACAGTTATTTCATACTAAGGAATGCAGAAAGTATTTAAACAGACCAGCTTTCCAGTGAATTATCAGAAACTCTACAGAAGTCTTGAGGAAGGCAAGGAGATGAATGGAAATGTTCAGTGAAGCATGTGACATGACAACTACTGCAAATTTTGAAGTTTTTTTTTCTCCACACTGTCTGGAATATTTTTACTTCTCCAGGTAGCCCCCTACCATCCAGAGTTTTTTTGAGGAGGGGGGAGGGGGAATGGAAGGAGGGAGGAATGGGGAGGAATGTATTTTGTCTTTTGGTTTTTATGACTTTCACTCTTAGGGTTCCCCACAGCAAAAAGTAAATAGTACTTCCAAAAGCCTTCCTCCCCGAAGATGGTCTGAAATAATAAACCATGAGTTTTGAAGTCTGACTCCTACACATTTCCACACCTGAAAAAAGACTTACAAGCAAATTATTTTAATTTGATGACCAGAAACATGTCTTGTTTGTAAATAGCTGACTGAAAATACTGCACTGTGTCCCAGGATTTAATAGGTGAGAAACAGCCTCTGCCAGTACTCCCCTGATTAGAACGAGCACGGACAGCGGTGTTTCAGCTGTCATAGCAGATTTTTCCTCTAGCTCTAGAAAATTCTTTGCAAAAATAATTGCTAAAGCCTCAGAAAAGGGCCAAAGCTTCATAACCATTTTCCAAAGCAGTCTAAAATTCCAATTTTCTTTTTATTTTCCAAGCTGCACTCTGCACCCACACACTTCAGAAGCTTGCATGTACAGCAGCACGCATCAGCTTCACTGCAAACAAGTACTTGGCTGGCAGCTTGCTGAAGCTGCTAGGCAGAGGCAAAGCTGACAGGAGTAGGAAAGGTTTTGTCAAAGACAAATTCTGGAACAGGGCCATGAGTAAAGAAACCTATACCAAGAACAGTCTACACTATTGTAAGAAATCTGATATCCTAAATATTTTGCCACTTTCCCCCCCAAGTCATTAATGCAGCACCACTGAACACCATAATTACAACATATTTCAGAGGAATTGCACCCCATCTCTTAGTCACAGAAGACTACAGGAAAAACTCAAGCCTGGATTTAGAATTACCCTCAAGGCTTCTTTTCTTTTCCTAAAACATAACTTAGAGATAGACATCAAGTTTGGCATTTCTACTGTGAAAGCAGCACAGGTTATATCAGTGCATGTAACATCATGATCAGCATGACCCCAGCTTTTTATCAACAGCACATCAGTGAGGGGAAGAAATACCTCCACACACACATCCAGCCTTTCTGAAAAATTGTTGAGAAGAGTACAACACAGCCTGTAGCAAAACACTGAAATTTAATTCATTTCAAGGATAAATGACCCAACAGAATGGGCTCTCTTGGATTCCGAGACATTACACTTGCTAGATTTTTCACTAATAAAAAACAAACAAGCCCATTCAAACAAACAAACCCAAACCAACAACTGAAGCCTAACAGTGGCTATATAAGGCTTAAAGTTTAGGAAATGAGTAAGAACATGGGAATTGGTGCATGCCTAGAGCCAGTCAGTGCTTTTCCTCCTGCCCACAACCCTGTTCCCCAGCTCGTTGTCTTATTCAGTCTTAATAAAGACTTGCACAATCACGACCCACAAGGTGATGTTAACATGATGTGCAGATTCCCAAGTTAAGTGGGAATCTGCAAATTCAAAAGCATTCACCCAGTATACCCAGTGAAAGCTGACAGGGACTGAGTATTGCCTCTGGTAAAGGTGTGAATTGCTTCCATTCTTCTCAGAACTTTAGGAAGGGCTTACTTCCCCAAAACAAGGCCAGACCAGTCTGTTCAGACAAGAGCTCCCCCAGGGACTATTTTTAATCCGTATGCTTATGTGGAAATTATTCTAGATGGCCTCCAAGCAAAGTTATCTTCCCATCTTAGTTTATGTTGGTAAGTTTCTCCATGTTGGTAAGTTTCTCCATATACATAAGCTTTCTGTGTCAGTATCAGTCATTTTCCGAATTCCAGCATTGTCAGACACAACCAGTGTCACTCAAAGTTTCACGCAAAACCCTGAGTTCATGATTTCCAAGTTTACATTCCCTGTGGATTAAATGCATTCTCAAATGAAAAGCAGTTTATAAGTCACAAGAGATACTTAATAGGTCACCTCTACAAAGTATTTAATCCATTAAAACAGAGAAACATTTGGTTCTGTCTGCAAGATCCAATGAACTTTACTTATTGAGATGAAGATTCCTTAAAGGGGGGCCAACAAAGTAAGGAGGGGAAGAGAACAGCATTTTTGAACCATATTAATGGGTTAATTATTGCATAATATGCCTGTCAGTGAAATGACATTTTGGTTGACTAAGTACCAGGCAAGAAGTTAAATGATGCAAGAATCCTTGAATTAGCTAGAGGGTGCTTAAACCAGCAAAGATGCCTACAGGCAAGTTTGAAGGTAGTTTAAAAAAATTTAAAAAGGAAAAAAAATATATTTATAAGCACCATGATTTTGGGGAACCTGGTGAAATGATCACTTTCTGTGTGGAAAAATCCACACAAGCAGAGCATGCTTATACAAAGTTTTAAAAACTAAAAATAAATAGGCTATTCCTCTTACAAAAGTTAAAAAACTTAATAATCCAGCCTATCTACAGTGAGATTTCTAGTTTTACACTAACTGTGCTGATCCACAACAGCAAAATCCTACTAGTTCCTGCATCATCTGTTGGACTTTTCCACTTAATTTTTGCTGAAATACTGGAACCAAGTCATTTCTAAAATTGAAACATGATGCCCAGAAACAGAGAGGAAACCATTTCCAAGTCAAATAAGCACCTGATCCAATTCAAATTCCATGCCACACTCAGAGTTACATGTTCTTACTGATGTTGAGATTTCAGCATTGATAGAATACAGAGTAGAAATAGTTTATAAATTATCCAGTCTGTGTGTAAGAAGTCAGCATTCTCCTACTAAGAGTTTTTGGGGGTGGCAGGGAGGAGGAGTAGAGGAACGGGACTGTTAAATTTGATCAAGACTAGTACATCATAAGCTGAATATTCACCAAAGAACTACTTCTCATTCCAGTTTTACAACTTAAGTAATTTTTCTGATAGTTTTCTTTTTTGACAACATAAATATTTTTTCTATTTGTCACCCTGATAGCTGGATTGCTGACAGCCTTTGAACAAAGTACTTTGACTGTCTTCACACCAACAACCATTGGTACACTACTTACTATTGATGAAATCCCTAACTAAATCATCAGTTCTAACACTTGATGTTACTGAAAGAGGTTCTCTGCACACACACGGACATCAGAACCACTTGGACATTTCCCCAGCCATTCACTGCATAACAAAGAAAAAAACCCAACCAAACAAAAAGTTAAGAAATCTGGGCAGCACTGTTCCAGTCCAAACAGATGTAAACAACTGGGTTACCCACATGCAACTTCCAGATTACTTGAACTTCAGTAACTTGTACTGAAAGCAAAATACTGCCTGATCTTTAGGGGTCTGGACTGCATCACAAGGCAAGAAGCCAAGCATGTAGTATAGCAGTCTGTCTGGAGACAGAGCACCAAGTTGAGGGCTTTGTGTCCATTGACCCATTAGAGAGCACAGGACTGAAAACAACTGAAAACAAGGTTCTCCAAAGGGTACTAGCTACCAATGTTACTCATGATAAAAATACTATTAAGTCTGCAAGTAAGTTGTTCTTACTTCAATTAAGCATGGAAGAACTGCATTAGCACACATGTAAACCCATGCCTGAACAAAACAAAAAAAACAAGCTCAGCTTTCCTCTTCCAAATTCTGAAAAAAAGCTAGGCTTTCAAGGTTTAAAGTATTCTCATCAGCTCCAGTCTCATACCATACACTGTGTCCTTATACATTTCTCAGGGAGGAAAACTAGGCAGACTTAATGGGTGGGGAGAGGACAATGGACACATCCAAACTCTCTCAGCTTGCCCCAGCAAGGAGTCAGACAGACTGTAATGCTTTAAACTCCCAAAAAGATGCAGTTCAGTAAATGAGACTAGGACTAGCCACAGTAAGGAAAGCTTCTGCCATCATCCTAGGAGATTAACACACATACTTCCCAATACTTGCCTAAAATCTGCTACAGCAACCTTGTCCTGGTCCCAAGGGCACTTCAGTTCAGAAGTTATGCACTAGGCAGACAAGCCTCAAGTACTAAAGGCAAGCCTTAAATTACCCACAGTAAGCAAAAAGAACACAGTAATAACTGTACCCCCTCACCAAAGAGAGAGACAACTAACAACTAAAGCAAAGAACACCCAAACCTCACTAAAACCAAACCAATAAACCAAAACCAAACAAAGTAATAGATCTTATCGACAAGCTGGTGGCACAGTGATACCTTCTTTCAGTGTCTACCTAGAGGCTAATTCATATGGAAGTATATTGTAAAGAGAAACTAAGAACACCTTCAGACTAGCAGTTTTGTTAACTATGCATCTTAACAATATCACAAAAAGTTATGTTTCTGTTACTCAGTTAAAAATAATTTCCAGTCATGTTCAGTGTTAGATTATTTTCTACTGTCACAACTTTGAAGAGTTTAGCAAAGCAGTCTAGGCCTCTTCATCTAATAACACCAGAAATTGGGAACACAGGGAAACAGAAAAGAGAGTAATCTCAAGAAATGCCTTCACAGAATAACCTAACTTCTTTGGCAGAGCTTTTCTAAGGTTCTCTGATCGTCTGAAAGCCAGAGCCCTGCCCAGCTGCACTGCTGCAGAAGGCAAAGCTAAGGTGTTTCTAGAGAACTTCAGTCTAATTCAATGGTGGCTCTAGGACTATCTTTAAAGGTAGAGAGTAAGGGCAGTTCCTGCTTTGCATTCAAAATTTCTAAGCTTAGGAGTCTTTGGAAGGGAGTGTAGGCTCTCAACACCTCACAGAACCAATCCAGCAAAACCTTGTAAAGGATGTTGTAAAGTCAACAGAGACTGGAGGTGTGTAAAGTCTCTCAAGAATGCCCTTTAGGAGGTGTAGCTATCAGCATGAGGACCTCAGAATTATTACTTACTAAGAATACATCTGCATTCAAGAAAGGCATTTACTCACTTCAGGATAACAACACAAACGGAGTGTTAACTGCTCAGAGATGCAAACAGTTAAGACGGTGAAATAAACGAGAACTTTCTTCAGCTTTTACAACGATAACTGAAAAAAATCCTCAGGATCAGAAACAGATTTCATTAATAGTGCTTTAACAAAGAATAGTCTGTTTGTAATTTCAGAAAGAGAAGCTACCAGCAGCAGATGACACAGACACTCCTCTGTCAGGTGTTACGGAACTCATTTGTGTCAAGTGTGTTAAAGGCTAAAAACAAGTTAGAAGACAAGTATTTCTACATGTTGCTATTCCAGCTCTCAAAGTTTTCTGTAGCCTAGCATGTACTGATAGTCTGAAATAAGACAGGGATGAAGCTTCGAAAATGATACCAAAAAACATGCTTATAACTGTAGCCAGTAGGGGTCATTTCAGTGTAAAAAATTGCAATGAAAGAAAAGGCTAGAGACAGGAAGGAGAGTGAAAACATGAATTTCTATTCACACAATTCTGTAAGACACTTCCATTTCCTCCTCCCTGGACTGGGGAAGGAAAGGGTTTGCACTCCCAATGTGCAAGACAACAAAAAAAGCTCAGCCTTTATTCTGTTAATGGATAAAAGCATGGCTTAATACTACTCACATCAGGGATCACCAGCCTAGCCTGTTGCATGTGTGCCTGTAAACTGAACAACTGTTTAGGTCATCACAATCAAAAAAACAGAGCTATTCAACCTCACATTAGAGATCAGAGGCAGTACAATCAGTACCCTTTTATCCTTGCTGCCACCTCATGTGCAAAACATGCACCATGAAGAACATCATATTACCTCTGTTCCTTAGAATGAGGCACTTTCCTTACAATTCACTAATAGGCATTCCAGGACTATTTATTAGGCTGATAGTTCAGCTCAGTTCCTTTTCATTTATGAGAATGAAAATTAAATAGATAAGTTAAAATAAGAAAATTAAATAGGAAAGTTATCTCCCTTAGTTATAGTTAATAGATCGTTATCTCCCTCCCCTAGGACTATTCCTATAGGGACAGCTGGAACTAGTTTCTAACCACAACACTAATTGAAACACAATCTTGCCAACAAATGCTTCATACTATTTTCAACAGTAGATGGGACGTGTTATGAGTTGAACTGCAGCAACGTACAGATTGCATCACTTCAAAGGAATGAAATACTCCTAAACTGCCAGAGATGTCCATACTGTGATACAGTAAGGGAATTGGAACACTAAGGCCTTTAATGACTGTAGGCTTTTATTTCCTTTAACCATCGAGAAGGGGGGAAGCTATTTTAGACCAGCTTTTACTCGAAAACACACACTTCTGCAAAACTAGGTAAGTTTCCCAAGTTCCCTTGCTTGTACTTTTCTATTTACAAAAACTTTTTCAACACATATTAAAAATAAGAGACTACAGCAACGTACATATTCAGCAACATAGTCTCAACCAAGGTCTTCAAAATAGTTTAGGGCCACTTTAAAATGTTTAACAATCCAGCTTTTAATCTAGAGCTCATCCTACCCAAGCATCCGCTCCCGAGGCTGACAGCATTGGTTGTAGCACAGGCACGACACACTGCCCTGCTCTGCTGTGGTTTGCAATTTATTTGTTATGGAGGCAAATGGAGTTTTAAACTAATAATGAGCGTCAGGACAAAGGTCAGCTGCCCACTAAAAATGACCGGGTTCAGCTTTCTTAAAATAGCGCATCATTTTAAATGCAAGTTTTTTGGAACAGATGCTGCCTCACCAGCTCTCTGGACTTTCTACTGCCCTCTACCCGCCGAGAGGAGACCGCCTCCGTCTCCTTTTCCAGAATTGTCGAAGCTCCCGCTCCGAATCACATATACATTTATACATATCCCAAACTACTGCTTATTTGTAATCTCTTTACAGCGCCATGTTTTCTCTCAGCTGGGGGGAAAAGGCAATTTGAGGTACAGGAGAAAGAGAGACTAAAAAATTGTCTCTGGACTTTCATTAATTTATAACATATAAAAAAATAAATCTTAGGAACTGCGATAGATAAAATAACTGAAGGGGAGTGAAGTCCTTTTGCATTTCATACCAATTCATCACCTCACAAGACGGCAGGAAGCTGAGTGACTTTGAGAGGAGTTCTGGCGTGGGTATTTCCCCCCGTTATGCTCCAGCAGGGAAGAAGACGCCCCTTATCATTATATGCCGAGCAGGACTGGCAGAGAGATATTAAGTGACAGGAACAGGAAAGAAAACTTTATAACAGATGATCAGTCTTTGTTGTTTCTTTGCACAGGAGGGAATCCGGAACAGGCATCATATGTGCAAGACTGACCTCCCCGATCTCCATCTGCCAAACTCTTCCCGAGTCCTTTATCAAGGAATTTTAGTTGGGCATCAGTAGCTGATACAAGCTACTAACAACCCAGTGACACGCTACGGAGAATTCGTAGAACCCTAAGGTTTAGGGTAAGAAAATTAAAGGCACAACTTCTAAGTAGGAGTTTGTGGGGTTCTCTAAGCAGGGAAGGTTAGAAGACACGCTCGCAGATGGGACAGGCGGGCGGCTGGAAGGGAAGGAGGGCGCACGTCTTAGGTGTACCCTCCTTCCTTTCCCGCCGCCCATCGGGTACCCCACCCCGGGGGATGGATGGATGGGTGGATGGATGGAGGGATGGATGGTGTCCCGCCGCCTCTCACCTTCGCAGACGCCCACTTCGTACTCGGTGATGGAGTCTCCGTTGAGCGGCGGTCGGATGACACAGCGCAAGCCCCGGTCGCAAGCTCCGTACAGCCCATAGACTCCCCCGCAGCTCTCGTTCCGCTGCCGAGCGCACATGAAACAGCAACCGCAGATCCCCAGCACGATGCTACCGGGGCAGCTCTTCGGTTCTTCGCATTTGGATTCGTCGCAGGGTAAGCAGACGAGAGCACGCGTCCCCGACTCGCCCAGCAGCAGGGCCAGCAGGAACAGCCACCCCGCGGCCGCCAGGTGCCAGCCGCCGTCTCCGCCCGGGCGTCTCCTCCCCGCCGAGACCGCTGCCAGGTACATCCCAGCCGCCGCAGCCCGGCCTGGGCCGGGGGGAGCCTCTCGGAAGCCCCCTCGCCGGGCGGCGGACCCGAGCGTGCCGCGGCTCCTTCCCGCCGCCCCCGCCTCCGGCCCCCCGAGGAAAGTTTCCTCTCTCGGCGGCGGCGGCTTCAGCCAAACTTCTCCGCCGGGCGGCGGCTCCGCCCGCTGCCCCCTCCGGGAAGCGGCGTCCCTCGGTCCGTCCGTCCCTCGCCCGCCGGCTCCCGGTGGCGCGGCGCCGTGCGTGCGAGCGGCTGCGAGCGCGGCTGC
>VZTT01044275.1:5501-18688 GCA_013400855.1 Buphagus erythrorhynchus
CTTTCAAGAAACACTCATTCTCATTATGAAATTTTGCACTTTTAAAGAATATTAAAACATAGCAACTTCCTTCAAAGAATAAAAATTATTACCTTACAAGGGTGATGTCCTTATCCAAACCAGAACTCCGTGCCTTATTCTCAGTTTCCAAGGCACTTTTGTGAACCACACCATTTTACTGTCAGTAAAATGACTGCAATTCTCGTTTTCAGTCTTAAGTATAGACTTAGAAGTTTAGACTGTTGCTGCCTCTTACAAAGCTTACTGCTGATCTTTTCCCATCAAAGGATCTTTACTGAGCTTGGTGGTAGATCTGTAACAGCAAACTTACACATCAAAACCTCCCCTTCCAGATATACATGTAGTTTGCCTTAGATATACATATAATACTGAAGTTCAGATAATTATTTCACACAGATGCATCCTCAGTTCTTGTCCTTGTAAGCGTTTAGGACACACTAATTTCCAAGGAAAAACTTCATGGAAGTCTACAGGCCTCTAGGTGCCATAATTTAGTATAGATGGAAACTGAAATGCCAAAATCCTTGTCCACAGCTTATGCATCTCCAGATGTTCTCTTACCACCTGGAAAAGTATGTGGGAAGGGAAAGTATATATGCTGATAGTCCCTCAAAGGAAAGAAAAATGCATTTAGATACACTGGATTAAGGATAAAAAATGTGAAAGAATTTAATCATATCTAAAGAAATGTATCTAAATTTAAAAAAAATTTGTCAATATTGTAGTAGATCACACCATCTAACATCACTTCTGTAAAATTGGTGGTGCCCTGTGAGGCAGTCAGTCCCTGCTTCAGCTTTTTCTCCAATATGAAAAACAGTTCAGCAAAGTTTGCAGCAGTTGTAGATGTTTCTGCAACTTGCTGGTTTAGCAGCCTTTCCTTGCAGAGACACTGTCAGTATCTCCAGAAAAGAGCAAGCAGAATTTGGCAGAATTGAGGTGCTGACTGCTGTTTGTGCATGTTGTCAGAGTACATTGAATTATTTTAACCACAAGTGTAACTGTGTCAGCTTTTGCAAGAATTTCATCAGGCATAGCCTCGAACTCCCAGTGTTTTTTCTAGTCATTATAGAAAAAGAACATGAATGTAGATATAAATACCGTTGACTGTCTCATCTGATTGTACATATATACTTCTCTATAAAGGACAATCCTTTTTCTTCTTCTTTCAGGGAGGAAGAGAAAGATTTTAGAGCTCTAGGTCTAAATGAGAAATGGAAACAATATACAATGAACCTGACTTCCATTACACACACACCTGGGTACCAACATGGGCTGAAAAAATGGGTGCTCTCAGTCAAGGTCATTTCCTCAGCTGGATGTGTTGACAGCTTGTGCTGAGGCAATGAGTCCAGGATTTTCCCTCCTGAGTGGAATAACTAACAAATAGCTACAGCTGAAGATATTCCAGTATGAATTAAGAGAGATGTAAATCACTGTCAAATTAACAAGGTTGACAAAGTGGTTCAGAAGTTTAGCAATGCCCTCTGAAAGTGTGAAAGCATAACGTGGAGAATACAAATGAAATCTGCAGGACTCCTCTAAGGGTCATTAATCTTCACACAGTGCTAAAGCTCTACCCAAATTGCGTTTACAAAATCTGCAAACAGACATTGGTTATGATCAACAGAAAACCTCAATAGTATTTAGATATGCTTTTCTTTTAGATACTGGGACAAGCTCACCCAACAGCCATTTAAGGAGCATTTGAGCCTGGACAAATCAGAAATGCTAGATCTCAAGTGCAAGGGTTATTATTGGACCAAAGTTAAGAGAACTCTGACTGGCTCATTTCTGTACAAGGGAAATCTTAGCTGACAAAGGCCTAAGGAACAATCTTTTTGAGAATAAGGGAACTGTCTCTGATAATGATTAATTGAAAAGGAGTGGCAATTCTTCTATCATGAACATGCTGGAGGATTAGGTGTCTTGCTCTTCCCTGTCAGGATGGAAGATTATTTGCGGTTGAAAAGACTTGAGTGCTAGCAAGGTCAGCATTATTACTTTTGTTAATCTCGATGTGGTGCGATGTTTCTTATTTAATGCTTGTTATTTGTATATCTTTATGCTGTGTAAAAAAGAACTGCTGCCTTAACTTCCAATTATGGTGTGTGACTGAGATAATGTGAACGGGATGACGGGAGTGGGAGTATGGCAGCACTGATGAGTTCTTTCTTTCTGCCTTCTGCTGCTAAGCAGTTGTCATCTTGTTTATTCTCTAAAATTACTAATTGCCCCACTGCAATCACATAAAAGCCAAATGAAAACACCACCCAAGCACTTCTACAATTTTCTTTTGCTGGTGCATTCAGCAGATGTGTGAGTTAAGGCTTAAGGTATTTAAGGGTTCTGAACTCCTTGGGTCCCCAACGGAGATTACTGTGCCTCCAAAGAAGGGGTATTTTTAGGGCCACTGACAGATGATGATCATCAGCAGGCATTTACCTGTGGCAATCACTGCTGAAAAGCCTGCAACGCCCCACACTGTGCTGGTCCAAGCAGAAACCATAAAGTGTCCCATTTAGTTCACTTTACAAACAGCAGAAACATCATAACAAAGCTCAAAGCTCTTTTATGAAGGGGAAGTAACTCATACTTTGTATCCAGAATGGGTGATATATTTCCTGTCGGAGTAATCTAAAATGTCTGCACAGCAAACAGTGGTTTGAAATTCCATTAATAAATTGTGCTTTTCTAAGGACAGTCATAAATATAAGAAACTATTTCCTTCAATTTCACAGTCGCTGTCCCAAAATAATGGAAACCCATTGTGAACCTTTCAATAAAATTACATCTTTTTATTTATAATAATTTTCAAGCATGTATGCAGGAAAGAAAGTGTGCTGAAAAGTTTAAGTTTGCTTTAAATAATTAATATATTATGTGGAGAAGATTTGACCTAGGAATATTTAAAAGTGTATACCTATATGTGTGTGTGTACATATATAATTTTTGAAACTACCCAGAAATTAGCTTTGTTCATTGATGAAATTAAACAGATTTTTAATGCACACTCAAATGCAACTGTTGAACAGTAGGAAAGACATCTTGGTGTATTCCTCATGAGCACTGCTTGGTTGTTTCTCATGACAGAGCTGCAGAGAAGCTGAAGGCCTCAGATATGCAGCAGTCAGCACTTTCATGGCTGCAAGGGGGAGCACAACCTGTTTGCTATTCCATTAAACCAAAGCAGGAGTAGCTGATATGTTATTAAGGCGAACTGCTACAGACAGAATAATCTTTCCTTTTGTCTTTGGTTTTAATTACTACTATGGAATAGGGATCAGGGAGAACACATGTGTTTCTTTCTGCTCTATCTTGGTACCATCAGTATGATAATACCTTCTTTTAATTCTGAAACAATTAGTTCATATGGCAAAATAAAATTTACATTTTCTATAGTCTTGTTCAAAGCATTTCAACTAACAACTAAGATCCATATAGCTGGTTTGCTTTTTTTATTCTGCTATATTAAAATAATTTTATTTTAGTTTTTTTTAATGCTGTTGTTATTTTTATCTTCACTTCTGTTACTATCATCTTTTCTCTCCTTTAAAGTCATTACCTGTTGGGATTCTTGGTGTTTCGTCCTTTGTTTAACTGCTTTGTCATTGTTTTCCAGCATGCTCCACAAAACTCAGATGACAGTACTTCAATAATACCTGCTGGAATTTTACATTTAATTAAAATACACCTGTGTCAAATCCATTAATAAATTTCTTGTAATTCCACTCCAGGAAGAAAATACGCAGGATCCTTTGGAACAGCCCTGACAAGTTCCCCTTCCAGAAGTCTTTAGCTCAACTGCAGGAAGCTTCTCCGTGGCTGACAGGTCCATAATCTTTGAATGGTCATGATGATCAGAGGATGTGCCTGAGGACTGGAAGAAATCAAATGTCACCCCAGTTTTCAAAAAGAGCAAGAAGCAGGACCCAAGGAACTATGAGCCTTTCAGCCTAACCTCAATCCCTAGAAAGATGATCCTCATTCCAAAAGCAATCTCTATCCACATGGTTGACATGAAGGTGATCAGGAATAGTCAGCATGGATTCTCTAAAGGTAAAACATTCTTGATCAACCTGATTGACTTCTGTGATGAAACAACTTCCTGAATGGATGAGGAGAGTGCAGTGGTTATTTTCTACCTCGACTTCAGCAAAGCTGTCAACACTGTCCCTCCCAACATCCTCATAGGCAGACTCAGGAAGTGTGGACTGGATGAGTGGACAGGGAGGTGGATTGAGAGCTGCCTGAATGGCACATCACAAAGGGTTGCAATCAGTGGCACAGGGTCCAGTTGAAGGCCTGTCACTAGCAGTGCCCCCCAAGGTTCAGTACTGAGCCCAGTATTGTTTAACTTGTTCATCACTGACTCAGATGAAGGGGCAGTTCAGCAAGTTCCCTGATGACACAAAGGTGGGAGGAGTGGCTGATACCCCAGAGGCTGTGCAGCCCTTCAGAGGGACCTTGACAGGGCGGAGAGATGGACAGAGAGGAACCTTCTGAAATTCAACAAAGGCAAATTGCAGAGTCCTGCACCCGGGGAGGAATAACCCCAGGCACCAGCACAGGCTGGGGGCTGACTGCTGGAAAGCAGCTCCGTGAAGGACCTGGAGGTCCTGGCAGACAACAAGCTGACCATGAGCCAGCCAGTGTACCCTGGTGGCCAAGATGGCCAATGGTTTCCTGGGATGAATTAGGAGGAGCATTTTCAGCAGATCAAGTGAAGTCATCCTGCCCCTCTACTCAGCCCTGGAGAAGCCACATCTGGAGTGCCCAGTTCTGGGCTCCTCAGGACAAGAGACGCACAGAGCTCCTGGAGCAGGTCTGGAGGAGGGCAACAAAGGTGATTAAGGGACTGGAGCATCTCTCTTATGAGGAAAGGCTGAGGGAATGTGGCCTGTTCAGCCTCGAAAAAAGACAATAGAGAGGGGACCTCACTGATGTCTAGAAGTATCTGAAGGGAGAGTGTCAAGAGGATGGAGCCAGGCTCTTGGTGGTGTCAAGCAATAAAATGGGCAGAAACCAACACACAGGACATTTTACCTCAATATGAGGAATAATCTCTTCACTGTGTGGGCGATTGAGCACTGGAACAGGTTGACTGGAGAGGGTGTGGAGTCCCCCTTACTGAAGATATTCAAGAACCATCTGGACATAGTCCTGTGCCACGTGCTTTAGGATGACCCTGTTGGAGCAGGGAGGTTGGACGAGATGACCCACAGTGGTCAATTCCAACCTGACCATGTCTGTGATCCTGTGATTCTAAGAGATCTTTCCAAGCTGCCTCACTTGTATTATCAGAAATTCCTCAATCCTGGAAATCTTTTTCTATTATCAGGTTCACTATGTCAACTGAGCCAGAAAATTAAGGATTTTAAAGAAAAAGTAGTCTTCAATCTAATAAAGTAACATTTTTTTTAATCAAAACCGTGGATACATAAGCTACCTAACAACATGTAGACTTCAGCACAAATCATATAGCTAAAGTGCTTTTTAAAAAAATTAATATACAGGTTCTTTCTTTATTTCAACAGGAAGAAAATAGGAAGAAAAGAGAAAATTTCTACTATTTTAACTTCAGAAATGTGTTGCTGAGATACTTTTTGCCTTGAGTAAGTTTTATTTTTCTTGACTGTGGAGTCATAAGATTTGGGGTCAATCAAGTTTCTGAAGGAAAAGAATTCCACATTAAGAGACTCATCTTTCTCTTCACTCGAGAAAGGCTTTTAACACTTCTGTACTGTTGACTATAAAATATGGAGCAAAAGGATGGGAACATTTAATATACTGGAGCTGAAACTAAACAATGAAGCATGAAATGAAGTATGCTTGATATCACAGAGAAACAGAATTAACAAATAGGTGAGACAGAGAAAGTACATAAAAGAACAATCTTTATGAATAAACTGGGGTGATTGTAACTTGAAGAGGGCAAAATTAAAGACAGAATGCATTTATGAAGAAATGGGTTACAGCACATGCAATCATCAGAACACTTAAGAATGTATCATAAAAATACCTTTTCTCCTCTGACCTGTTTCTAAACAGATGCATGACTGGATTGCATGAAGAACACTGAGTGCTTCAGAGGGGTGGGAATTTAAAGTATTGTAAAGCAATTAAAAATTACATTAATTGCACTGCTTGATAGTACTATATACTTGCCTCTTTTGAAGGAAGGACGCTCTTATGTTTCCAGTGACAAGCTTTCTTAAGGGGAAACCATAACAACTAGAGAAACATAAAGAGTTTCTATAACCTTGTAATCACACATGTCATACACAATGTACTATTTTCCCTCTTTATAGCAGAAATGCTCAGAAATAATATAAAGTAGATGCTTCAAATTATGTTTTCTGTGACAGAAGTTAATTCTAAAGTAAGTATTCCATGAAAGAGAAACAGAGAGAACATTTTTACATGTCTATCATTTGTCCTTAGAGGACACAAAACAAATATGTTTTTTAAAGCTTGACACTGGTATTATTCTGTGTAGCCTGCGGCTATATGCTTTTTCCAGTTTGTAGAATTGAAGGATAAGAAAACAGCTTTGCATTAAGAGGAATACATTGTACAGGTTAATCATAACCATGCAGAAATCAAAATGCTGCCAACAAAATAATGGTGTACTAGTGCCAAAGGAGTCACCAGGATGACTGTGAGGGAAGCTGTGGGAGAATAACAACGCCTTTGCATGTGGGGAAGTATTTCAGGCGTGTGCTTCTAAATTAATTATTGATGTGGCTGAAACAGAAGTTTTTACTACTGTCGACAATAGCAAATACTCGTAAAAATTTAATTGGCTAAAAGTTAATTTCAGTGTTCCTCAATCATGAAATGCAATAATTGAGAAGAGCCTTTTTTAAGATGTTTAAATTTTAAAAGGAAATAAAGCAGAAAAGCAGAATCAGGCAGGGAAATTTAACAAATGTAAAAATGTTGACAGAAGTTAGAGTCATTACCTAGTCAATATTGTATCAATTAACCAAACTAACTGCAGTCCCCAATGAGAACTAAGTAAAATTGCATGATTTTCTAGTTAGTCTGACTCATTCCCATTATCCATTACGTGTGTACATTAGTGCGTACAAATCAGACAAACTAAAAAGCAGTGCCACATAAAATGTGGAAGAATTAGACAAAACAGTGTTTGTAAGAATTTTAAATGCTCTAAATCCATTAAATAATAAATAAATCATAACTTGTACCGGTAACAGTTGCTGCTTGTGAAGGAGAGTGGCTAGTCTGCTGCCAGCTACCAGCTCTCCTTAGACTGCCATGGGAACATCTGAGAATCACTGATCTGTATTGTAAACAAACAGCATAGCAAGACATTGCTAGAAATACTTCCAGATTTTCAGTTTAGCAAGTTAAAGTACAGCTATAAAAAAAAGTGAATACAAACAATTTTTTTTTTGTTAAGATGTGTGACAACAGTCTGAGACTGACCTAACTGCAACCATAGACTCTTTTGGTAATACTGACACTGAGATTTTAATTCAGCATAGCTGAATAGAATAATATAGCCATATTTAAATAACTGGAATGGAAAACTACATGCACTATCAGAGGGCTAAGCTTGTAAAATATTTTCTCTTCACTCACAGAGTTTATATTTTTAGCCCTAAGCATGTAACATCCCGATACCTCTGAGAAGCTGTTGAAAAGAATCTGTTCAGAGGGGACGACATAAAAAGTAAGAGCATGCAATTTTATCACTGGAGTATCAGGACAGCCTTTAGTTCTCTTTGAGGGACTAGTGGGTAACCCAGAAAAAGCTTGTATATTTGCTATGCCTGTCAAGTGTCTGAACACAGCAGTAAATTCACAGAAATATCTGGAAAGACCACTTGTCCTACAAATTCCCCATATGAGAAACTGTGTGTTGAAACTTCCTTTGACACTGCTAGGAAATCATGGAGAAGCTTATGAGAAAGTGTTCAGAATGCTGTGAGGTTCACTCTAACCTCTGTATTTTCTCTTTCTGGACAGCAGCGAGACTGTAACATTTCAGTGAGCACCACTGCTGGCACACAGGCTCATCTGGTGTTGTGTCACCACTGTTTATTACATAATGGAGCACCCAAGAGAGAATGATGCAAACCTTATTTTATTTAGTTATTTTAAGGGGTTACGTAAGGAGGTGTTTTTTAAAAGCTAACAGTCCTTCCTTATTGAACTTACACTGTTAAAATACAAAATGTTGTTAATTGGTAAAGGCCAGCTTTTAGCTCTGAGCTATAATTACACATTAAAAAAAATATTTGGGTTAAACTGTACAAGAGGTTGTGCTGAGATCATTTCAGCTATGATGTTTACATATATAAAAGACACCCACCTCTTATGCTGTATTGTTTTGTGACAACTATGGTCATCTAACAGGTTACATAAAGCCCTTTCCCATCACAGCTTATGCAAATGATTACCACAATGCACTAGAGTAAATTTGCCCAAAATGTATCTAGATCCCAAGCAGGTAAAAGTCTCATTTGCTTTCATCCTACAGTTTGAAGACCTGTATATATAATCACTTGCAAGAGAGTTAAAAAATTGAAACCGGATAATAAACTACAAGAAATGAAGAACTAATGGATGATCTTTTGTTTGTATAGTTTTACCAATAGTGATAATACAATATCACTATAACTAGATCTAACCAATTATACTATCCATTGAAAATACATTACATACTGTGTGAAGTTTGCATTTTTTAGGAGCAAATTTTTCTGTTGTGCTTATGAAAAAGCTGCAATACATATAGCCAGTGGCAAAAGCATTAAGCAGTATGTGTTCCTGTTTAACTGAGGCTGGGATACTTACTAAAAGTCTTCAGAAGCAGCTTATTTGTACAGAAGCTCAAGATTTTGCCTGAAAAGGCTGCTTCATGGGTTAATGTATTCACCTATAAATAAAAGCAGTGACAGCTCTCCTGTCAGTACACACTGATGGACGGTTCCTTTTTCCACCATTACAGCCTTGTGAATGTGGGAAAATTAATTTAAGTGGTAGTTAATTTCTAATGAATTCCATTCAAGCGGTTAATATGGTCCCTTGATGTTATGGTAACCTTCATGGATCATTGCATTATGTAAATAAATTCTACTTTATGCTGGTTTATTAAAAAAAGAGGAAGATTGGTGAGTCCAGTCAAACCTTCACATATACAAACCTGCACAAAATTTCTTAAGAAATTGCTAAAAATAGACTGTTTGAGAAGAATACACTTGATATCCTACAAAGCATACCATTCATCTTTATAAGACATGTAATTTTTATATAATTTTGGCAGGATCATCTATTATTTGGAGCTAAGAATAAGGTTTTTGGGAAGGAAATCCTCTTCACTCAAAATGGTATTACAAATGCAGCTTGTGTGTCCTTGAGGGACAGCTGTTCTATCTTAGATCAGCTGTTTTGCACAAGCATGAATCACTGGATGAGTTTCACACATCCCAGTTCCCACCTTATTCCCTCTTCTAGGGGGAGACCTCTGACAGAGTGTGCTCTGAGGAGGAAATATCCATGGCATCTTAGTCCTTGATGTCCAGTGAGTTGTTCAAAGGCAATCCTGAAATATACAGGGTGATGTATGTTTCCAAGAAACATGAGGCAGACATTCATCTGTCATACTGGCAAACACAGAAATAATTGGGAGGACAGAATTAAGTAAAATATTTCAGGAAAGATTAAATCAAAAGGTATATGGTGTAACCAATAATGTCCAAGAATGTATGAGAGGGAATGCTTGTAGGCAGAGGCAATATTTTTTAAAAGACAATTGAGACAGTTGGGAAAAAAGGAATTATTCAGCTTAGGAAAATAAAGATTTGTGAAAGGACATGGTAGCTACCTAGAAATAAATATCAAGCAGGTAAATTCTCCAGGAACAGAAGTGCTATTTAACAGAAAGATAATGTTGGCTTAAGTATAAGTTGTGAATAAATGTAGAGCTGGAGTTAGAAGATTAGGAAGAGGAGGGAAGTTCTAGACTGTTTGAAGAGTCGTTTTAGCAAAAGACACTTAGTATGCAGAATTTAATGTATTTATTTAAGTAATATTAAGTAGTTGCCAGCATAGCAGGGAGCCTTCATGACTTTTTCCATTGATCACCATTCTGTGGACAAAGTGTCCTAGAGGTGACTGTGACCATACTCCTCACAGGCAGCACCTTTCCATGCCTGGAGAGAATACAGCTATGTCATGGTTAAGGAGACCCTAAATGATGAATGTTTCGAAGGCCTCAACACACTCTACCTTGTGTCCCTGAAATCACAGCTCTGCCCTTCTGCTCATGGCACACAGAGATGTTGTCTGATTCACACCTGGCACACAGCTACACCCTCTTTCCCTGTGAGTCTTAATTTCAGATCCACTTAGTTTTGCTCTTCACTTTTTCAAGCAGTATCAAGGGATGCACCTAAACTCACCAGAAAGGATCTTCCATAAAAATCCTTTTTGCCTTTCCTTGCCTGTTTTTCCTCCTGACCATTCTTTGAACATTTTTCCAAGGTGCCCAATACAATGAGATGGGTGACTTGTAGCCTTCCATATCTGTCCTTTTGTTGGATAATGCTGAGAATGTATGCTGTGTACAAAGGCCAGGGTATGAAGTAATGTGAGACATCAAGGCCAGCTGGACTAGTACTGGAGATCTGGGATGGGCTGAAGGAACCAGCCACACTGAACATAAGACTATGACACTAGTCTTAGACTAAGCTGGCTATGCCAGTCTACACACTGAACTTCTGAGTCTGGGTTTTGTCTGAAGAAAGCATCCTGGAAACTCTGTCATTGATGCAAGGCAGATGATCAAGGGAACAAGATGCTGGAGCAAAACCAAAGTGGTTCAAACTGACTCATGATATGCCTTATGTTTCAAAACTAAAACCAACCAACCAACCAAAAATCCTAGCATACATATATGAATTCAAAACTGCCTGAGTAACATGTCAAATCACAACTGCAAATGGGAACCACCATGAAATCTGAATGTCTTTCACTGTGGTTTCAGGGGTATCAAGACCATGATAGATATCCTGTTTTTTTAAATGAGTGATTCGGGTGTTACGTAGATCAAACACTCATAAGTTCAGGTTAAAAAAAAATCAGCAAAGTGGTAATAATGATAACGGAGCAATGGGTAAAATTTTGTGCTGTTTAACACATTGAAACAATTTTCATTTTGTTACCTTCAAATGCAATGTCATCTAGAAATCAGACATTGTGGCTACCCCTGCAGAAGAGAGGGCTGTGTTAAGCAGAGGGGAAGTGTTAAGCAATGTAAATCCTTTACAGGTCATAAAAAACTGACAGCAAACAAATTCTTTACAGAAATCCATAGCAATCTTCAAATGAAGGAAGCAGAAGATTACTGAGAACAAAATCCAGGAGCATTTTAACCTCAGTGCGCAGGATCACTAAGGTAGATTCTACCTATGCTTCCTGTGTCCATGTTTTTAAAAATAAATGAGAGGAGGGCACAGGGAACAGAAATATCCAAAGGTTAGACAAAATATTTTATACTGAGAAAGATGATTAATCTCATTATTTTAACAAAAGATCAAAAGGGTCACTCAAATTTAGTGACTGCCTTTTGAAAGAAAAAATACAGGAATCTAAGAATGAAAGGCTTAACAAAATTTGGTAATTGCAAATTAAAGCAAATAAGCTCACCTTTTTAACAGTGAAGTGACACTATTTTGTAATATAATCATTACTGTGTGACTGGCTGCTCCTCTATCCACTACTCATCTATCTAACCCCAGAGCTATGGTCTCTGGAGGCAGCCATGTTTTAGGTTTCATGTCCTACCTCTGGTAGAGCAGAATTCTTAAGCCTACAGATCAAGTCCCAGGCTATCATTTCATATTTACTGTATTTTCATTCATTTAAATATATCAAATAAATTCCTTTTTTCTGTGACTACATAATTGGTAATCAGGATGAATGACCAAATGACATAAAAACAACTTGCTGTTTAACAGCTAGATGAGCAAAGCAAAACCAAAGTACTTGGCACAAAACATAGATGCAAAAGGTCTTATCTAAAGCCTGAAGGTCCTATGAAAGTGACCTATTTTAGCTATCCCAGTCACTGCTTTTATAAATACTAGCTTCCTAGTATGAGTCCCTTTTAAAACTGTACAGATTCTGGGACTGCTTGTTCCCAGTCTTTTCCTCATTTAGGCACTGTTCACTACCAGTCTTTGATCATGTCCAACAGAGAGACTTGCATTATTCCCGGCCTGCTATTTTGCTTACCTTCAACCACTAAATGGAATCAATCTATTTTTAGATCAAATGACTTCACAAAGCTCACTTTTTATTTCTTTTTGCACAACATGGCACATAAGCACAGGTGGCTTCTTGAAAAATACTGCTTGTTTTCAACACTTCATTCATATTTACAAACAACAGATTTCAAAGACTGATGCACAAACTTCTATATGAAATGGTGAATTTTTCATTCCTGGAGGCAGGTGGATAACTCCAGCAAGTGACAGCTTCATTTTGGGTGCCAATATTCTCTCTGTACCAACTTTCATCATTTTTAGATCAGGTTCAGTGTCTTCACTGTGATGAAGCTCTTATAAAGATTGCTGCCTCCACTATGAGTGGGATACGGAGCAATAACAAAACTGCTGCAGTTTATCTCCCAGAGGTATAGAAGTAAAACACCACCACTTACCTAAATAAACTGGGCTGTAAAGTGTGACAGTTCAATAACAGCTTCATGGGCAGCTCACCTATTCCTACAGGAAGATAAATTCAGTCCTGGAAAGCAGAGGAGACAGGACAGGTGAGGGCATGTCCCCTCATAGGTGTGGTGAGGTAAACTGTCCCAGCTAGCTGGAAAGAATCCAGCCCCTTCTCAGCCTCTGGGACTAACTGGCACAGATTTCAGGCTCCAAATTAATAATCTCGTGAGCTGAAATAGAAAGAATGCACGTATTTAAATGCAGAATCAGTTTTATTAAACTGAATGGGATTACTTTATCCTTAACTTCCATTTTAAAATTAATTTGATAGTTTTCAGCAGTGTGTATCAAGGTGTGTCCACCCTTGCTGATCCAGGACTTTGCAATATGGTTATGCAGATAAACATAAATCAGCTTTAGTGTCAGATGCATGCAACTCACTGAAACCACAGGACCTTGGTGTTA
>VZTT01044276.1:5442-21717 GCA_013400855.1 Buphagus erythrorhynchus
CTTCCTGAAAGACAGGCGCTGTGATGGAGTCTTGACTCAGTTGCCAGAAATCACCAAACTGGAAACTCTCCCTGTCAGGGAGGAACCCATGGGCTGAGCAGCCAAAGCCCTTGCCTGCCACACTGACATACAGCCTATTTTAACTTCCCTCAAGGAAGAGGGGAAACAACCCTTCTTGCTCTCCTAAGCCCTCCTAGTGAAGGCATCCCTGCATATGGATGCCTGCACACTTCAGCTCTCCCTGAGGTTTCACACCCCAGTCAGGGCAGGGAGCTCCCCACCCAGCTGTGCAACCCAAAGAGCCCTTTTTGTCCCCTCTCCCCTTTGTCAGTGAATCCCCCAGGTACCTGATGCACTCCAGGGTTTCACACATGCAGAAGCACAGCTCAGCACTTTTGCTGACAGCCTCCTAATGCAGTACTTTCTGCAAGGCAGAAGTTACTGATGGTTATTTTGCCTTTGGTAATTTATTTTGGTTAAATTAAATAAGTGTAAGATGAGAAATTGGGGGTGAGGATGGAGTGCTTTCATGAGCTGAAGGGATTTGGATCATCTAGGAAGACCTAATGGCCAGTTCTATGCCCTACTTTGTCATGCTGCAAATTCACAACAAAATTTCACTTCAGTCCTGGAAAGGAAAGAGGATTTTATTAAGCTCTGTGATAGTTACATTTGGGCTCCATGTCAATTGGTCTATCTCCCCCCAAACTTGTCTGAATAATTTAGTTAGTCCATTTGGCAAAGACCTTTCTTTTGCTTTGCATTGTAGATGTTTTAGTCTTGGTTGGTAATTTAGAGGTAACAAGAATTTTTTAGTAGCCAAAGTTCTTAGGTATCCAAAATACTGACAATGCAGTTGTATATCTGATATAATTTTTTTCCATGGGCTAGCCTTGGAGCATTAGCACAAAGCTAATTCGTCTTCCCTAGCTTTTTGACATCTACTTTTGAAGTAGAAAACCCCCAGACTCTGGGAAGGAAAGGGTTAATATTTTGTCCCTGAGCCACCACAGGTGTCTGCCCTCATTGAGCATTACAAGGGAGCCCAGGTATGCAGGGCTCTGCTGGAGCAAATTGCTCCATCAGGAGGGCCTGCAAAAAGAAGGAGTGACCAAGTGGTGGGTCAGGCACCCAGGGCTATGGAGATTGCTTACTGTGAGGAGCTTATTTATTTATGTAATCCCCTTTTCAGCTCAGCTATGGGAAATCTTTTTAATTTTCCACAGTGCTCTCCTTCTGTGCTCCCCCATCCACCTAACCTGAAAAGGGCTTTTTCAGCATCTTTCAGTGGCTTCTCTGACCCATCATACTTCTCAGACTCATCTCATCATTTCTGTTCTGTTTTACATGGTTTAATATGTCCTATTATTTCCATATTGGCAGCTTTTAAGCTAAAAAGCCTGGCACACTTGTAAAGACTATTAGACACCATTTATTTTTTCCTCTGTGGCCCTTTGCATGTAAAATGCAAGCTCATTCCATTTCAAGGAAAGACAGTTAAAAATTGACCTACATTTCTGCTGAACTATGTCCCAGGTAGCACAGTGCTCAACTTTATGGTAAGATAGGGCTTTGCAGGATGTCACAAATTAGTTTGAGAAGGAAAAGTATGAAGAATATGCAGTCAAAAATATAACAAGCACTTGCTCACCACTGTGTGTAGAATGCCTTGTTCCTTAGTTTAGGTGAGATTACACTTAGGGGTAGATAACACTTTAAGAACCTATTGTTCTTTTAGGTCTTTTCATTTTAATACAACATAATTACAACTATTATGCACTTTCATCTTGATTCATAGAAAAGGCAAATATATTACATCAGTAAGAACTTTATGTTCATAATATTAAGATATATTTCTGCCTAGGAAATTAACTATTTTACAGTACTATCATAAATTACAATATTTGATGGTTTAAAGAATGGGTCTAACTGCCAGGAATCTCAGTGTAGATAATAACTCTGGATGTTTCCAGGTCTACAGTCAGTGTTGTGTCTTGGAAATATATTCTAAGCAGGGTCATTTATTCTTCCCATTAATAGAGGCATGTATCTTCAAATTTATCTAGCTTTGTCTTAGTGTAATAATGAATAACTACTGTGACATTTTGGGCCAAAGCAATTAACTTCTTTGCTTGAGATGAGAGTGAAAATCTGCAGTAGCTCTCCCAAATCTGTTTTCTTGCTTGTCTCCATTGGATGTGCATTGCCTGTCTGTCCTTTAAATAAAGAAAATTTAGTTTATAAACACTGAGCACCCTTGCCTCTGACAGACTAAGGCACTGTGTTGTTTTTGTACTTCTGGAATAATTCAGTGAAAGATCCAAAAGTAAAAGTTTGTGGATTTTTTTTTCAGCTTGTAAAAGACAGAGGAGAACACCTGCTTGGAGGCATACGTATATTTTTCCTTTTTCTTTGTGTTTGGCTTAGGGATGTATACAAGATACAACCTTGTGCAAATTTCATGGGAATTTTTGTAGTTTAAGGATTTAGTTCATTGTTGTTTGAGAAATTTTTTCTTCAGATTTCTTTATTCTATTTCCTATAATAACCCATTCATAAAAGATGTGGCATTTTGTTCTGGCTCTGATTTGATTACAAAAAAACATTACAAACAGAACAGCAGCCGGCATGCACTGAATCCCTTTTTAAGTACTTTATTAAAGCTTCCTCTCCTTTCTGAGCATCTTTACACTCACCTTTCCAGCAGGATTTCATTTTCCATACAGCTATATTTAAATAGCAACAAAAGCCTAACCTCCTTGATATTCAAGTTTGAAATTTGCCTTGAACCTAACAGGACTAGAACTACCTTGGGAGTTTCCAGGTAGTTTGATGGGCCCAAGGAGTCTTCATTCCCTACTGGAACCTCTTGAGGGATTTTGGAATGAAAATAACTCATAAGCAGCACAGCAGTGGATTCCCATGAATTCCTATGCACAGGCTGGCAAAGCTTCAGCTATTGATACTGGGGAGTGGAAGGAATTTTTGTTTAGTAGCATGAGGTAATACCTGCAGAATATTCAGCTGAGCAGATCAATGTCCTTTACTGCAGATGTGGCTCAGGATAGACACAGCAAGGCTGGACTTGGACCCCTGTGTTTATTGTAACTCCTGTGTGCTGTAATCAGCCAATTTGACTGTGCTGGCACTCAGAGCTGTTGTTAGACCCCCCCAGATTCATCTTTTGCTGCTGCTCAGCAGCGCTGCTTGGTCCCACCTCCTGCACTGAGTCATCACTTCTGGAGGCTTTGCTTTTAGAGCAATTACAAGAGTCATTTCCTAAAGGGAAAGACTTATCACTTGAGTCACACAGAGCTCTCCTAGATCCATCACTGCTTCTTAATATGAAAATAATGGGTAAAAGGAAAAAATCAGGAAAAAGAAATTATTTAAGTGTGGGATGGAGATTTAAATGTATGGGAGGAGACTGTAAGTTCTAACTAGGTTTATAGAAATATAAGTCAGCACTCATTTCTATTTCTGAAATGTTTGATAAAACAGGAAAATACATGTACCAGAGTTCTATAAAATCTATCCATCTTTTTATAGGTGATGAAAAATGCTAATGTTCTAGAACAATTATTGAATTCCTGCTGCCTTCTATATAATCCTCACCATATACAACTCTTCCTCCTCCTCCTCCCTGGGCCTGCTCTACATCACCCTCTACTTGGCTTAAGAGGTGACTATAAGTATTAAACAGTGTAGAGAGTGTAAAAGATTTTTTTACTCTAATTTAACTTTTGTTAACTTTTGTGGAAGATTTTTTACTCTTAATTAACTTTTCAGGCTTAGAGAGAAAAGATATAACAATACGTGGCTTGAAAATGAAAACTAAAGACATTCATAATAGAATCAATTATATTTTAAGGAGGATAATTAACCTGTGATACCGGGACACGTTGTGGGTTCTCTGCCATGGCAACTTCTTAAATTGAGCCTTGGTGTCTCTAATGTTGTAGCATGAAAGACAGGAGTTACAGTGTGAGATTATTGCCTTTGGAGATAAAGATGATCAGGCTCTCATGGAAAGTTCTCTGCCCCACTTCTAGCTAAAAGAATTTACTTTTCTGTTTCCAGTTATAAAATTATTTAGTAAGTTTATCTCCATTGGTCCCTGAGCTCAGTCCTCTATGCAGACCTCTGGCTCCAAAAGCAGAACAAATATGTGAGAGAAACAATGTGCAAAAGGGGTTATGAAAATACTTCATCAGAAGGAAGGTGAGGAGTGCTGCTATTTCAATTTCAAGATAAAAGACCAGGGAGAGGAATCAAATCCTAGATCACAAGAACCTGCATTTGTCTAGATAAAGTATCTATCTACATAGGGAGCACATTGACTGTGGAAAAACATATTGCCCAGTGTAGTAAGCTCAGGTTCAAGCTGACCTGACAACCAAACTCTAACAAGTAGACCTTTTGGAAAAATATCTTTTGATGTAATATATTCACAGTGTGTCAGGTTGGAATTGCCTTACCTCAGGCTCCATAAAATGTGCTTCAGAAAGTCAAGTACTACCAGTGGGAAGTGGTAATTTATGGCTAAAACATTTGTATTAAGGACTATATTTGTGTATTATTTATTTATTCTCAGGTCTTGACTGTGGTTGTCACTGTCCTCACTTCAGCAGTGTTTTGGGTACAGAGATTCTAGCACAAGGCTGGCAGCTTAAAGCCCTGTGAGTTTGATGCCCAAGGAAACTCCATCTCTTTTGCCTCCATTAACGTGCAGGTTCCACAGCACTGAAACAGTTAATCCTCAGCCTGTTTTCACCAAACCTGACAGCATGGCTGGAAAGTTTTCATCTTGTTCTATTCTTCCTTGTCCTTATCCCCAGTCCTTTCCATCCCTCTTCTTATATCCTGAAAAAGAAATCAATCAAAATGTAGATTGAAATTCCAAGTAAAAGTCAGTGTTTCTTAAGGAAAGATAATGGCTGCTAGACAAAAGTACACCACTCGCATTCTGACAAAGAATTATGCTGTACCCTGCATGTTCACTTGTTTCTCCTCAGTGCTGTTTATAGTGAGTTATTTCCTTTCTATTTTCAATGTGTTCCAGTTGGAAATTCCTCTCTCTGAGCATTTGCTATGATGAGAGTCATATAAATCTGGAAAAAGTAAAAGAAAAAAAGATGATGTGCCAGAGTGGGTAACTTAATCCCACCCAATGACAGAATAAGGTGCTTGTTTCTGTATCTGAGGATTTTATGAATGTATGCCTTTCTTTTCTTTTTTTTTTTTTAAGTTGGAGTTTTGAAAGTGGAAAATCTAAGGTAAAACCCTAGCTTTCCTGAAGGTTATTGATCCCATGAAGAAATGTACAAATGTGTTCAAGTGTATTTTAGTTGTAAATGATGTTTTAAAATGTTGCTGAACTACAACTGAAGTTCTCTAAGCACAGTGTTGATTCAAAGGCCAGTCCATGGTGGTGTGGCCTTAGGCTGAGGGGCAGGGACAATGCTCTCTTGGGAAAGAGAGGAGACACCAGTTTTATTTCTAGGCTGTCAAGAAGAATTCTCATTTTGAGGGCTGCTTTTGGGCACATATCCATCAGGGTCTGGAGGAGGATGGCTGATGCACTCCTTCCATACACACTTCTGACACCTGTCAAAAAGTAATGGTTTCCTGTTACTGCTGACACAGCCCAGATTCAAACCACTGACCCAGAGGTGAAAGGCTCTGTATCCCATCAGCAATCTTCCTCTGTACATTTCTCCTATTGTTATTTTTTAGTATCCTTGAAAACTTACACTGCAGAAACACACTGGCACCAGTCAATCATAAAATAAGACAAGAAGTTTAAGTGCATCTATTTTGAGGGCTAGGCAGATTCTTTCAGCCTGATATTTCATCTCCATTCTCAGATATGCTGCTCTTTTTTTTGTTACTTGTTTACAGAAATGAATGATATATCATAGCCTTCAAGTTTTATTTTCTTCTCAAAGTTTTTTAGACATACTAAAGGACACAATCCAAGAAACTAGAATGTAATTACAGATTTTGCATCTTCTGTATGACCTGTCAGAAGTCTGCTATCTCTTATAAAGCCATTCCAGCATATACTTACTGTCAGTTTGATAGAAGAAACACTTTCATAGGTTTCTTTGATTGACACCTTCAAAATGACATCAGTTCCTAGCTTTAAAACCTATTGTTATTAAGTCTCTGTTGCTATTTATGTTAGAAATATGTGCATGTATGTCAAAACAATACATCAACTTTGCTGATTGGCTGCACCTTGAATGTGTTGCCAAGGTAACAGAACAATTGCTTTTAATCTTTTCTAAATTGTCTTATTTGTTTGTTTCACATTCCAAGTTTCATATTTAATTTTCCAAAAGCATAATTTGATGATTATTTTTAATATTTTTAGACCACTTGTGCATTCTGCACATATTATGAGATGTGCATGGGCATACACCTTCTATAAAGAATAAAAAGAGTAAATAATTAAATGGCTTATTTGAGATAAATATCTATTACTGTGTTAGTGGGTACGCAAAGAGCTCTTCAGTGTGATATATCTGGTATTTTTTGGTTACTTCTGAAGCAGTACATAGTGATTTCATCTCCTTCACAATTTGATTATCTTAGATGGCAAGATCTTAATGTAGCACCTATGTATTTTCTAGGAATGCTGCTGTTGGCACTATGCAAATATAAGTACCTTTTGGGGTGCTTTTGTACTTTTACTTGGAAAAATAACTCATCACCCAACTGGAAGAATGCTCACTATTTGTATGTGAGTTTCTGCACCCTCAATATAAACTGGCTGATATTTTTGCACTTCCTGCTCACATCTGGAAGGGAAGTTTGAGCCTTCAGTATGTAACTCAGATAAAAAATTATCCAAGTTTCTAATTTCTTCTCCTGTTTGGTTATGTAGCAAACCCCAATCAACTTCTCATACCTAGTGGGGTCAGGCTAAATCTGTGAGAAACTCAATAAAGCTGCCTCTGTTCAAATGCATCCCAGGCCAAATGGTGATGAATACATTAAACTCTTGAATTTTACCTGGAGTTAGGAGAGTTAGACACAGTCTTGCCTCTATGACATGTCAGTAAGGACCACCTTGGTCAGTGTATTTCAGTTGTGTATAAACATACAGAGAAGTAAGCATACATTTTGGATAAGGTCATGTCTGTATTTTTATACATTTACAGTGGAATTTTGGGAAAAACCATACCCAAAAGATAATGGTGGGTTTTCATCATCTTCCAAAATAAGACCTGAAAAGACACAACCCTGACAATCACTTCAGGCTTAAGTGGGTCTGGACAAGAATTGACTTCCCCCCACACACTTTTCCAAAGTAATTATCATGCCATGAAAGTGTTAAGCAACACACAGATCAACTTTGCATCAAGCTTTTCAGGTAATTTTTTTCCCAGAAAATGGTGAATTCATATTCAATCTTTCCTCTAGAAACTTGCCCGGTAAGTTATTAAATAAAAAGTAACATATATGAAGATTAGTATTCCAAGCTTTGCTGATGTTTTGTCAAGGAAATTACAGTGTCCATTTCAGAGTAGGAGCAGTTATGTATCCAGGCATTATTTCAGAAAAATGGGAGATTAGGCCTGTTAGCTGATTACATTAAAGAGGTTTTAAGAGCAGCATGTGTCTTATGGTTAAGGATGTATCATCATGTTTATTAGGACATATCGCAGCAAAGTTCACACATTATTTTAAAGAGGTGGAAAAGGAAGATCAGAGGACTCTCATATCTGTAGGCAGTTTTTAATTGATGGCAAAAGAAGATCAGAGGGATCTTACACCTGTGCAAGGTTCCTCTGTCTTTTGCACGTTATACTGAAATGTTCTGTAATTGTAACCTCAATAACTTGATAAATACTGCACACAGAGTTTACAGGAGCACGTGTTAGAAGAAATTTTATTACTAAAGTAAAGAAAACATACTGTCGATATGAATACAATGGAGAGATTTATGTTGGGAAAGATCAACAAGTGCAAATACAGACTTGCCAGGTTCTACCTGAGGAAGAACAAACATCATATTTCAACAAATAAGAAGAAATGCACTTGGAAATGCACTTAGCTCTCTTGGCTAATTCTTCAGGAATCAGTTTTCACAAGGATCATGGTTTGTGTTCCCAACCCACTCTTTGATGTTATCTAACCATTGTATCAACTATTTTCCTGTTATATCATTTTGAAATGGCTTCCAAGGGCTTGTATAAATGTAAATAGTTTGGTGTTTTCTGGGTTCACGTTACACTTAAAATACATAAAACATTAGTCTTGCTTTTAATGAATAAGCTGCACTATAGTAGTACTTTCAAAGAATTAGATTTTAAAAGTAGCATACGAAAAATAATAAAATTCTGTAATAATTGGTTTTACAAATAGTATCACCTATCTGAACAGTGGAAATATTTGAAATTATGGCTGTGGGATGGAGCATTATTTCATGTTAATAAGGTTCTGTGCCCAGTGAAGAGAGTAGTGAAACTTCACAATAAATTCTATATCTGGTGACAATGGTGGTAATAAGAATATATTGAGTGGAATATAGGCTTGAATGGAAGAAGCACAACATTCTCAGGGGATTTTTTGGCAGATCGAGAAGTCATGAGCCATGTTCTGTTAAGGAAAGAGCAAAAGAGGTGTCAGGGTAAAGAACATGACAAGATCTTCTAGAGTAATCTGAAGGGTATTTCACAGCCTGAAAGAAAGTCTTAGATACTTTGACACTCCCAGTATTTGATGCCAATGGGCAGGTGCTCTATCCACCTAAGACTGTGAAGTATTTGTGTGCTGTTAATCCTGGCCATAAAACACAAAGTGGCTCAGGTAGAATATAATTCTATTCCCACATCAGTGAATGCAGAAAGCATGGAAAATGATACAAACCTAGCCCTTTCATGTTATAATATTAATCTCAACTGGCACAACATGAGTCCACTTTTACAACAAAGATTGGACAGTGAAAGGGAAGGGAACACATGTCAACTATTCTCACAACAAATCTAAATAATCTAATCTGGTGTGTGGTCCTTCTCAGAAGTTTGTCCAAGTCTAGTTACAAAATTACAGGACTGTTTTCTGGGGTTTTCTTACTGTAACAAGAAAAGACTCAGTATGTTTTCTATCTAAGAAAAGGCTCCAGTTTCAACTGTTATATTAAGGACTTTAGTCAGAAGCACACACAACATTTTCGGATACCAGAAACTCTTCAACTGAAAAAAGTCACAGCTACACTTGAGTGGTGTGATTTTTTTTCTCATCCTTGAAATGTACTAAGCAACAATCTTTAGCATACTGTAGGTTGGAAGAAGCACTTCTAAACACTCTTTTTGAGTACATGTTCTGTACTGTAAAAAGCAGTGGTTTCCACCCCCTTGCTGTCTGGCTCTTTTCACTGAATACAATACTCATGAGAGAGCAGAGAACAACACCCTCTCCACACAGAGCAGCTGCTCCACAGGTCCCCCATCCACCCTCCCTGGAGCTGTGCCTCAAACCTGTTCCAGGGAGTGCAGGAGCAACAGAGGCATCACATCCCTCTGATTCCCTGTGACTCTTCTGGTGCTATCCATTTATAACACCCATGAATCTGAGTTTAGAGCTACTCTCCCATGGACACAGTCATACAGTGCTGCCTCTTTAGCATGGGTGCATTGCACCTAGACTGCTCTCTAGAACTGCTTTTAGCTCTTCTAAAATTGCAGAGTCACTCACTCTTGTGACATTCTGGCATCACATCTTGCTGAGGAGGTGCTTTGTGACTTGCTGGCTCAGCACACTCACACAGGCTGTGCCACCTTGTGCTGTGGTGGCACTGTGGCTCCCCAATGCTCCACACCTGCAGCTTGCTCAGGTGCCACTTACAGGATCCTGACTCCCCAACCTGCAAGTGGTGTCTTTGTGGCACATCCACCACCCTGCCCCTGCAGCATGTGGCTGCTCTCAGTGGCCAGTGGGACAGCACTGTCCCTCCTCAGCAGGATTCTAAGGCTTTTTTGAGAAGCCTGGGAGGTATTTTAAAATTGATTCCATAGTGCAGAGGCAGAAAGTGCAAAGCCAAGGACCTGTCTGCTACTAAGTGCAATAGATGTGTTTTTTTAACGTGGCATTTTTTTCTTACTTGCCCTGCCTCTGGGCTGTCACTGTCCTGCTGGGTTTCATTTCTAATGCTCCTTGTATGGTTTATTTCTGAGAGTTTTCTGCCTAGCTGCCAGAATCTAATATTGTGCTGCAAACTAACCTAGCAAAGTCTCTTCTGCCTATGGTACCACAGCAATGGGCTGGAAAGAGGCTGGGTTCTTCCCACTGATGATGGGACTCTTGTTGCCATGTTTTCTTATGCCACAGAGCAGCTATTCCCTCACTGCTATAACATACTATTGCTGAAGAAATCAGGCTGTTACCCACCTACAGATAACATGTCCATCTTTTGTTTGAGGTGCAATGCCCTAGCAGGCAGCAGAAAGCTGCAGGAGCTGCTTGAAATCTGGTACAAAAACACAAGCTCCTGTAAGGGACATCCTGTGGCCTTTACAGGGGTATATATGCCTTTGACTTTTTGTATTGATGAACTCAGTGTCACTGTGGAGCAAAATGTCTTGCCTTTCATATAGTACAGATGTCACTGTTCTCTACCCACTCCTCAAGACAGTGATCCTACAAAAATCAGCTGCTCTGAGCAATCCAGCCTGGCCATGCTAAACCAAAATTCACTGTCTTTATTCTAGCCACACAAAGGTTAAAGATTCCCTCATGCTAGCATGCTGAAAAGGAAGGTGAAGTAGCAAAGCACCAGGATGGCTTTTGTGGTTTATAATATATCAATTTGTACAGTAAATAGGATCTGTGTTTAATGCTCCCCTGCAGCGATGACTATTAATAATAAAAGGCCCTGAAAGGAACTGAACTTTCATGATAAAGTATTTCTGACAGCTTGCTCCTCAGCACAACAACTGTTGTCCCCAGAGACTCATTCAACATTCATTTGAATCATGGAGAAAGAAGACCAGCTTGGAAGATGTTTTTTCTGGAGTGCAGAGGGGGACTTTGATCCTAGCTCAGATAACAGCTGCTCTACCTGAGCGGGTTTTCGGGGAGATGTATCCTTCAGCCAGGTAAGCCTCGAGGGAGGTGTCTGGTTGACCTCAAAGCCCAGGGAAGGCACCTGATACCTGGGGGAGGGTCTCTGAATGGGCAGGAGGAGCTGGCAGCACACTCTAGCATTGTGTCAGGCTCGCGTTTCTGGTGAGAGCCAGTGCACACAGGAAGGGAACTCCTGAAGGGATTCAAGTCGCACCTTGAATTTTTTTCCCATTGTAAAATAAAAAGGAGGCAAAAAGCCAAAATACTTTGATTAGATTTTGTCTGTACTATTGTGTTTTCTCACTGCCCTTGGAGAGTACAAAGCACTTCATTTGAAATCCATGACCCTGATTTCCCAAGCTGGAGCAAAAAGCAAATACCTGATACTCGATAAACTTCTCAGAGGAAAATGAAACAGTTCATATAGTGCCTATAAGAACTAGAGTGATGGGCATTATGCACATCCCTACAGTAAACAGACAATGCTAGCTGCTGAAAATTGTGTCAAATTCTTTGGTACTTATGCAGACAAAAATCCAACTGAAAATAGTTTTAGCTTTTAGGTAGAATATGATAAAGATTACTGTATGGTCTTTTTATTCTCTCAACAGCATCTGTGCTGGTTCCTGTAAATTAAGGTGAAAAATATTTGGGATTTCTTGACTGTAGAAGTGACAATGCACTGATTTTCCAAAACTGATTTCATTTTAATAATTACTTATGTTTTCCCATTCCTGGCTTTGTGACACTGAGGTAAACCCAGAATAACCCAGATAGAAATTGCACTAATTAACTTTTAAATATTTTACTGCAAGGCCATTTGGAAACAATCTCAAAAACTGTTCCTTCATTTATGAATATTCTGTTCATTCATTTTCTCACCAAGGACAATTTATAATTCCCTCTTAACCTGAAGTGGGAAAGGCTTTAAGATATCCCTTGATTTGGAATCTCAAATTATTCCCTTGTTACCATGACTTTTTAAAATAAAACTTCTTTCAGAAACAAAGATACTTGCTGAACTAAGTATCTTGTCAGACTGGAGATCACCTCCTTGTATTGATTGTCTTCCAAACAATCAATACAGATTTTCAAAAGTAATGAGAAAACTGCTGATCTTAGGCTTTTTGAGCATAATTAAAAGACTAAAAACAGTGGAAATATTTTGGGAAAACAAATGGAACAAATGTTTAAAAGCAAGCTGAAACTTTCCCTCAGTCACAGTCAATACAGACAGGGATAGTCAAAGTTGCACACAAAATTACCAGTGAGATTTCAGCCTGAGAGCAGCTGGTTTGTGGCATCCAAGGCAAGAACCTTGTAGAGCCCCTTTCTGCTGGAGTGTGGCAGCTGTCCATGCTATTAGGAACAGAGGCAGGGAGGAATTATTTTAACTGCAGAGTTCATGAGATAAAGATAGTGAAGTATGGACCATGGGTGGGAGTGCTGCACAGGGGTGGGTTTTGGTGTTTCTGAACAAAAACCTGCTTGTGAAGAGAACAGACGTGCACAAAGTCCAGCCCTGCAGCCAATTTTCAGTGTCTTTTCCTGCATAAAGACTAGGGACAAGCCAGCTGCAGTGCACACACAGGGAGGCATCCTCTGGCTTCCCGCGGGACTGAGATGTGGCAGAGAGGCATCAAGGTAAAAGAAGCTTGCTTTGGAAAGTTTTAGCTGCTGAAAGAGGCTTTGAAGATGTTTGAGGAGGAAGGATTTCTGTGGTTCTTTTGTACATAGTTTATACAGCCAGCCTTTCAAACTGCTAACAGAGTCCAGAGCCTAGAAACATTCACCGTTGCTTCAAAGTTAAGGGTTTTGTCCTGTTAAGTCATTACATTATCTGAATATAAACCAAAGAGTTTTCAGCTCTGAATAATTTAGGTGAAAGAGTTAGCCCTAGGCCAGGTGCTCTACTTAGGGAGATGGTGAAATAAATTATTCAGAAAGGGAGACAGGTAAAACAGATGGAAAAGGCCACCAAAACAAGACACCCAGAGGGCAGCTGTTTTGCAGGGCCCCTGTGAAGCACCTCACTTACTGGAGGGCCATGGTAATGAGTCAAGAAATGGTGTTGAAACTGAACTTTGCCTTGTTAATTCATGTGGTGGTCCCAGGGAATACAGGTACTGCCACCTAGAAGCAATCACCACTGTGTCCAACCCATGCTTTAACATTAGAGAGTACATTTGCAAAGCACTTAGGACAGAGGCTCCTAAATTATTTGATTTTGAAAATTATCCTCAACAGGGATGGAAAAAATACACTTCTCTAAATTTTTACTCAATTTAAACAATTTTTCAAACACATAGAATCATAGAATGGCCTGGGCTGGAAAGGATCTTAAAGCTCATTGATTTTTGTCCCCCTCCCATGGGTAGAGGCACCTTACTCTAGATCAGGTTGGTCAGAGCCCTGTCCAACCTGGCCTTGAACACTTCCATGGATGGGGCATCCACAACTTCTCTGGGAAACTTGTTCCTGTTGCATTTTGTCTTCCCACTCATATCTAGATTTCAAATTTTGATTTAACGTGTGCAATTTGGAGTACATTTTTCAAGGCAATTTGGGATTCCTACTACTTCTGTTTCTGGTCATATGTGTCAATTTTCATAGAACACATCATTTCAACAGTGATAAATAAAGCCCTTTGATTTTAAAAGTACTCAAATAGTCCAGGAACTCATGCCAAAGCAATGAAAAGTTCTAAATTATCTTGCCATTTTTACTGACAAGTGAATATTTTACTGGCTTTTACTGTCAGTCAATGTTTGATTGTTTTGCTAATGACAATCACAAACTTTACTGATGGTTAGCAATGTAAGACAAGTGTCATGAATGTATACAAAAGCTGACACCATTTTTTTTAGGGAGCCTAAATAAACAGATTGCTGCAATGCTGATTTTTATTCCATAATACAGTAACTACTCACACAAATAATTGTCCTGGTTATGAGGGAATAAGTTGTCTGTGCAAATGGAAAATTAGATGTACAATTGTCCAGTGAGATATTTTTGTGAACAGGAGCTTGGTACTTTGCCCAAGTCTGTCTCACTAGGAATGAGTTTTCACCAAGAAGAGAATCCCAATCCCAATCTCTCTCTCTCCTGCTTCCCTGCCCCAGGAGCAAGTGGTGAAGGGTACAAGAGAGAACATAAGGCAACTGTGAAGAGGAGGAAAGCAAAAGGAGGCATCTGAGCAAGGAAAAGAGGGGAACAGATGAAAGACTTGACTAAAGGAAAGCACTGTGAGGAAAGAATACTGGTGTGGCAAACACTGAGAAATCCTCCTTCAATAATTTCATCAGCCTAGATCCTGACACCCTCCTGAAAAATGGCACCAAAGTTGCCATGTCTCCACTGTCTTCCTGGAGAATATGATTCACAGCTAGACCTTGAAAATTTCAACTCATTCCTATTTTCTGTATCTTTTCTTTGTTGAGTTACCCGGTGACTGAGCCCTGTGGGGCAGAAACTCTACTTTGGCATCTTCTGTTTATGATGTTCAGCATAATAAATCCTCAGTTTTACTGGGGCTGGGTGTGAGTGTAGCACAGATAACACAGTTACAGACACAACCCCTGCAGAAAGCACACTTGTACATAGATCTGGGTCGCAACACATCCCCTATGATCTTTAGATTGCTTTTCCACACAGAAAGGTTTTAATGAAGAAAACACATTCATGTTGCTGCTGTTGCAACACAGGCTATCATGGTAATCATTTCTCAGTTAAGGAACTATCTAAATCTACTAGAGACCTCTGAAATGCAAACAACTTTTTTCAGGTATAGTTTGTTTGTTGAAGTCATGCATTTATGATGTTGTGATAAATTGTGTGAAAATTGATAAGAAAAGATTATGGCATCACTAAAATTCCAGGCAGAACTGTTCCAAAAGTGGAATCTCTTGTTTAATCTCAAATGTCAGTAAATGTAGCACTTAACCTTTTAAAAAAGTTAAGATTTTTCCTTTTCAACTTTGCTCCAGTGTAGTTCTTCTCAAATAACACTTCATGTAATTGTTTTCCAAAATGAGTGTAAGATGACCTTCTTTGGCATCCTCAGGAAGTTTCTTTTGCTGTTTTATAAGAGTTATGAGAAATTGTTAGAGATTCTTGCTGTCTGCTGGCTCCTCTGAGCTGACATTCTGCTTGTTCTTATCTGAGATATTATGTAAGACCAAGAATTTCAGTTATTTTCTAGTTAGACAAGTGAGCTAAGGATGGCACTTGGTCAATAAATCTTTTCACTTCCTTTTCACTTCCTTTGATCTCCAAGGAGGATTTTGCCATCCTCTTCAAAGAAAACAATATCCGCTGATGTCCATCTCTTCTGATTCCCTCTTGAGATCTTTCCTTCTTTGTGACCATCATTGTGGCTTCCTGACTTCTTTCATTTGGTAGCTGAGATATACTTGAAGTATTTATTCTTCTTTCATGTCTCTGTTTTCTTGGCCCTGTTCTCATCTTACCAACATTTTAATTAGCCTTATTTTCTGTCTCTTCCTCCTAAAAAGGCAGACATTTTTCTTTTCTATTTGTTTTTTACCATTGTTTACACTGATCTCTTAATTTGACACTCTTTTACTAAGTCATATTTTTTACTAATTTAATGATTATCTCTAATTTGCATGTCTGTTTGTAATCTGCATATCTGTATATTCCCTATGGCACTTTTTCTTCTGAATGAATGTTTGTTGCACAGCAAGGATATCCTCTAAATACTACTTAGAAACTCTTCAAATCATGTAATCACCTTGCAGTTCTATTTTGAATTCCTACAGGAAAAAAACATATATCTAACTGCATTAGCAATGTGAGGTGAATTACCCAATAGCTCAAGAAGGGAATGTGATTTCACCTCATTGGGTTTTTCTCTTTTCTTCCCAGGTCTTATAATCAGTAAATGAGAAAGATCACAACTGTCATCTGCCCAGCCCTGGGGCAGTGTGAGACAAAACAAGAAAGATATTCTTTTAGCAATTGCTTCCCATGTCAATGCACAGAAAAGAGTTTTCATTGAGTTTGCTGGAAAACAGCCTCTTCTGCTGAGAGGAAACCAATACAGGTAACAAATCTGGATTGGCACTGACTATGGAAGCAATAGGATGTACCAGGAAACAATCACCTGCTTGTAAATGAAGGGGAAAAGCTCTAAACTTATTTTCTACTACTTTGAATTTACATCTCAAAATATGACAATAT
>VZTT01044276.1:29339-56705 GCA_013400855.1 Buphagus erythrorhynchus
CAGTGACTTACAGTACACATTTTGGTGAACCGCAGCCACTGGGAGGTTTGGATTCTCCTTACATCAAAGGGTGAACCACTCCCCAGAAGAGATCAGCTGAATGGGGAGAGCAGAGTTAGGGGACAAACTTCCTAACTGAAGAGAGGCAAAGGGCTCTGAAGGTTGTCAATCACATCTTGCTTCCTTTGATACAAAAGCATGTTTATTTTGAATCTCTTTGACCCTTGCTAGTACTGGGCAGCAGGGCCAATGTACAGCTGAGTTCTCAGCTGCTGTGATGGAAACTGGGAGATCTCAGCACTTCTCATAGTCTCTAGACTGGGTCAAGATGCTGACCATCCTGAAAAATAAGCCAGAAATTAAGATGGCACCTGACTTTCCAGGAAAATGCTTCTGTAAGTATCTCAGTATTTAGTAAAGGATGTCTGATGTGTTCAGCTGCACAAGCAGAAGCAAATACACAAATACGACTTTTCTAGATTCAAATCTACCCTTACCCAAAATAAAATAACTTAATTGATGTCTTTGGTATTACACCAGGTTGCTAGAAATGCTGAATGGGGTTCTCTATACAGGTCCATAAAGTTCTCTTTAATACATATGTAATTATATTGATGTAATGTCTCTCTTTCCTTTTTATGATAAAGTAATATAAAAACCTCTTCTAACTCCTTACATCTTTTATTGTTCTATTTTATAAACCTAAAGAAAAAGTGGCTCATAACAGTCTTTACAAACAAGTTGCATCTGTTTAATATTAAAGTGAAAAAAGAGTAATAGAACTATTACTTTGGAATATCCAAATAACCTGAGGAAAAATAGCATCCATCTGGCCATTGGCATAAATGTTTTTTACATCAGTTGGATGTTTCTGGGACTTCAAGATTCAACACTTATCTTTAAGTAGAGTGAGTTTCTAAAGATGTAGCATCCAGAAACTTGTGAGTAATCTGTCTGCTTAGAAGTACAATATTGTGTTACCAGATCTGCTGAGCAAAAGCACAATAAAGTTAATCCTTTGGTTCTGGAAAAGCTGTAGGCATTGCAATGGCAGATGTGCTGAAACAGAAGTGTTTACATTTGTTAGGGCATGTGAAGCAGCAAATCCGCCAGCTCACGATGATTTGCATTTCCTGCAAACTTTACCTAAGGGCTATGTGGGGAAGGAAAAGAGCTCACAAGGAGTCTCTGCATCCTGTTGGCAGACTGGCAAACCTCTTCTGGTGAATTGGTTGGCATGCACCTGCATTTTCTCATTGAACTTATTCCCTGTGGATGGAGTCATTATGGCATTAAAGTGCTTTTGGTATATAGGGTGCAGTATTACCAAAATCAATACTCTCTTATATTTAATATCTTTTCCACCTCTTACTATGCCATATGGAAAGGCAAAAAATCTTAGGTCAGGGATTTTGTACTGCAGAGGTGTGATATGATGGGTTTGGCCAGAGCTTTGAGATGGAGCTGCCTTCTAGACCTTTGCCAACAGTGAGCTCCCCAGAGAAGTCTGCCAGACTTTAAACTCACAAAGCCAGGTTGTGGAGAGCACAAACAAGAAGGGTAATCTTTTGATGAAAGGAAACACAAGGTAGCTGGGTAAGAACTAAAATCAAAATCAGTCATTTATAGCATTCTCCCTGCCTACAAAATCCTTGCTGGCAGGTCCTTGCTTCCATGCCTGGTAACAGTTGACTTGGGGACTTTGGATTGCAGTTAATTCTGTCCAGACTAAAGAAATTCCTTCCTTCTGTCCCCTCTAATGCCTTGCTGGCTGCCCNAAGGAGTTTTTGACTGGCCACTTTTCAGGGTCTAATTATGTTGAGTTATAAAAAAGATGGTGGTGCAGGAGGTCACAGTGGCACTTAAAAGAGTTTGTGCTGAGGACTTCAAAACATTATTACTGTCCCTTTCCTTGGAAGATTTTAGTTGAAATCTCAAAGGCAATCAAAACACAATTGGAAATGGACTCCCAAAAGAGTGAAAAGTGTTGACCTCACCAATAAAGTAGCCATAAAAGACCCGGGAATAGACCACAACTCCACTGTTTCCCTTTCTGTTTTCCATTCTGTACCAACACAGTCAGACACACTCAGTTTGCTCTTTGGATGTCTTAAACTCATCTCCATGGTCTTCTCACTAAAAGTATCCTAGTTCTTCATCCAATGCATAGACAGTTCTGTTCTTCCAGAGAAAGAATAAGGAATTATTCATTATAAGGAATGTCAGCAAAGCAGAGGGAGTCCCAGAGGTCCAGTATGAAAAATAAAGACCAGAAGCCCCTGAGCAGTACTCAGTGTTGGACAGGGAATGTCAGTAGTTGGAAGGAAAGACAGAACAGTGTTCCTGACATAACAGTGTTATTTTTTCTGCTGTCACAGCTGAGCATCAGCCCAGGGCTTTATCAAGAGCCAGAAAACCACTGAACTAACCCCTGTATAAATACAGATGAAGAGCCAGTCATTGCCTTGGACCATTTACAATGTAAGAGACAAGATAGGAGGAGGCACAAAGAAACAGTCAAACCCTATTGATGACATTAATAAACAATAATCATAGAAACATAACTTTAAAATTTTGGTCCAACTTTTTTGCAAGTAGTTTGTCAGAGGAGTTTACATCAGCATTTGGAAGGAGGATAATGAGATTACTTGAAGTTACCAGATCTGCTCCAAGGAGATGAAGACTAGAAAAGAACATAAAGAGAACTGAAAATCAATCAAGTAGGTATGGGTAGGTACTCACTGTATGGATGGATTGTGAGGGGGAGCTTATGTCTAGGGGCTCAAGATGATGCAGGAGGTCAACAAAGAGAGTTTTTGGGTAAGGCCAAAATCCTATATCATCTGACAAAAGAAGGAAATATAGTTCAGGGACACCTAAGGAAAACAGCTAACAAAGAATATTTCTTGCAGCATCCTTATGGATGGATGGATGGATGGATGGATGGATGGATGGATGGCAGGCAACAGGTTAAATCTGCACTCATCAAAAACCAGAAAATAAAAAGGAAATCTCAGCATCAGTACATAATAGAATGAGTGCAGGACCTTTAGCTTCATGTAATAGGACAGAACTGTTAAAGTTTCAACAGAGCTGAAGCATGAGGACCCAGAGAAGTTTAGGTTCAGAAATTATATCATGAGTATGGGTGACAGATAGGTAGAAGATTCTCTCAGGGGGGTTCAACCTAACTTAGAAAAACTCCTTGTTGACACCATAACAAATTCCCCAAATAGGCTTTAGGGCTCTTATTTGCTATGTTACTGTGCTTGGTGGTAGCAAGCTGTCAATTGCAAAATCTGAATAGAAAAGGAGGTTATTTGGAATAGAAAGTTTGCTTTGATATTTCTGTGAAGGGCTACATTTTCAGGTCAGGTGTAAAGGACATGAGAAAAGAATCACAACAGAACTTGTGGAACTTCTAGAGGAGAAAAAGCCAGATGAAGAAAATCCTTCACAGAAGTTGAGGAAGATAAGTCATCAGTTTCTTAATGCTCAAGGAGTAGATATCTGGCAAATCAGAAAGAAAAATGATTAGGTGTTAGGCTTACATCAACAAGAACCTGTAAGAGATTTTGCAAGAGCAACTTTGGTGGAACACTTAAAAAGTCAGATTCCAAAGGGCTTGAAATAAAAGTAAAACAGAAGGCTAATATAAACTCCAGGCAGTGATTTAGATTTTGTGTTCAGTATATCCATAGGAGTGGAAGGAATCTTGTAGATTACCAAATCCTCTCCTCTGCTGCTGTAAGCAACTGTTTCTCACAGTCTATACATCTACTAAGCTTCACAAAACAATTCTATTTATTTTCTTCCTAGATACAGTGGAAAGGTGGTACAGAACTTCAGGCTTTTGATAATCAGAAACTTTAATTTATGGGTTGAATTTATTAATTGCTCATTAGTAATCATTTGTTCTTGTGTCATCATTGTCCATTTGCTTAAGTATCTTTTCTCTCGCTTTAGTGCCTAACCTGAATGTATTTATAGAGAGCAATTATATTCACTCTCAGCATGAATGAGCTTAGAGATGAAAGGGAGAAAGAAGCAAACATGTTGCTTCAGCCTGGACCAGCTGGAATCTCTTTGTTTAGACTCATGTAAAATGTTTTGCAGCAGCTGAATCTGGAAGCAGCATTTCTGCAGCTCATAGAAATATGATACAGATCTCACCACCTCACAGCCAGATGAGATGGGAATGGACGTAGCAAGCAGGGATATTGTCTGAATATCCAGGGGTGCTGTGGACCTGAGAACACCAAAACTACAGTCCAGCTTAGCTGGAGAAAAAACATCTGCCTTTGACTGATGTAAACACCCATGGTGCCACTGTAAGCATTTCCCATTATCACTCGTACTTTTCTAGTGTTGGGTGTTAGGTGTCTGTAATGGATTATCACTACCTGTGTGGCTTATTTTGAAGAGCTGTTGTCTGCTGTAGACTCTGGAGTCAGTTCAGTCACTCTGGAGTCTGTTCTTTCCTAGCATTGTTGGAAGGCTATGTCCCAGAGCTCTTCACACTCAGCATAATCAGAGAAGAGCAGGGATTGCCCATCATCCAGACTTTTTGTACAAATTTCTAACACAATTTGATTGAATAATTCAGTCACAACATTCTCCACCATAGCATGTGTTCAGATAAGTGTCTTAAAGAGGACTGCTTAAGGGAAAGGCAATTGCAGTAAACTGTTCTTTTGCTTGGTGGCATCTCATTGCCAGCATCAGTAAGCACAGCTGAACATCTATACTAAGAAATATTAAATGTGTGATTGTACCTCATCCTTTTGGATGTAAATCTTAACTGCCTCAGAGCAGTTTGTTGTGAATTGTTTTTTTAAACACATTTTATATAGGAAGGGCTTTTAGATCTAAAACTGTTTATTCCTCCTATATGTGTGCCATCATTCATGTTGAAAAGCATAATTTTTTTTCTTCTAGTCAAAATTTTCTTGTGGTTCCATCAACTGCAAAAGCAATGGAAAGTTAAGGGCATTTGATTCTGTCGAAGATGTATCATGTATAGTAAAATCAAGAAATAGAATAAGATGCTGACCAGTGAACCAGCAATAGATTAGTTACTCTGTGGAATAATGCATATCATCAGCTCTTTTCTTCTGGAAAGTGGTGTTTTATCTTGGCTTAAAGCTAAACCCTGCCCTCTCCTTGTAACTGACCCTTGTGCATCCTCATGTAAGGGCAGAATTTGTACAAATTTGAGCTCTTCTCACAGTTCAGTACAAACTATTCTGTCTCTCCTAAGGGAAGTAGACATACAAGAGTAGTGCAGGTCAGGGTTGTGGTGAGCCACGTAAGGAAACATGTGCAGTACCTGATTTAAGTGTAAGATTCTCACAGGGTTTGCAGAGAGGAAGAAAAACAGTGTAGCTGGGCATGGTGTTTCTCAAAGGAGCTCTGCATTAAGAATTTGGAGACAGGTTTGAGTTCACCTGGTCTTTGCCCTGTGCTTGCCTGATCAGGGAGGGAAGGCCCCATAGCAATGGAGAAAAGGATTTTGCAGTAAATAATCAGAAATCAATTTTGGCAGCCTACTCAGTGAAAAGGAATGAAAAAGTGGAGGTGGCAGGAGGGGGTTTTAAGGCTTTCAGGAAGGTGGTGGTTTGCTCCAGCAGCAAAACACACAACTGAAACAAGGATAAATACAGTGTGGAAAAAGCCTGTTGGATACTTGTCTTTGCACAACCACTTCTTATCAAGCAAACAGCTTAAACACAATGAGTTGCACAATAAAACTCCGGTTTGCTGGCAGCGCCCTCACCTGTCTCCTCAAAATATCTGACACACTGGTCCAGGTGTAGATTTAAAAAAAAGCAACAGTCAGCAGACTGAAATCAGAAAAATGTGGTGACCAGGCACAGAAGGATGTACTCATGCTTTAGAAGCATGTAGCACAGGAAAGGTGCCTGCATCTCCCACAGGGAGAAATAATTAGACCATATAAAAGCATTTCCCCGAGTCAGATTTGACCTGCAGACCACTAGCTGGACCCAAGAAATATCTCTGTAGGAAATTTTTAAATTCTGAGACATTTTCAAATTAAAATATAAAATATTTATATTCAGGCTAAGTCAGGGTGTTTGGGGAGGACCAAAGCAGACAAAAAATTGGAAATCTGTGATATCAAAACTGAGTATCTTTTTACCAAAAGAAGGGTTTTTTTAAAAAAAAAAAAAAATTGAAAAACTCTTACTTGAACTGCAGGAACCAGTAAAAACTTCAATTCCTGCAAAGACCTTTATTTTCAACAAACAAAACCTGTTCGCTGTGAGAAGAGTCACAGGCTGATTCTCTTGTTATAAAAATATGAAATGCCCAACATACTCAAGAAAAGAACCAATCTCCCAAGAGTTCCAAATCCAGACAGGAAGAAGGTAAACCACCCTGAGGAGCCTGGGCACTTCTCTAATGTCAAGGACTGACTGAAGAACATCCCCAACCTTACAGTGATGATCAGCAGTGTCAAACTCTCCAACTGGTGTGAAACTTCATCTCCTTGAAACCTGCCGTGGCTTGGACAGTTCTATCTAGGTGCTGGCACTGAGAAGGCATGGTCCAGATCAGGGGCTACTGTGCTAGACACTGTATAAAGATATCACAAAAAGACATGTGGCAGCAATGCCACATTGTTGTGGGATTTCTTTTTGTTTTAATTGGAAAAAAAAGCCCTGCAGTTATCCGATGCTCTAGGTCTATGTACAAAGCACATTTAAAAATACAATAGGCATTCAAATGGGAACATTATTAATTAAAAGCCTCCACATACTGTACAAATGAAACATTCTTCTCTCTACCTACTCAAGTCATTCATTCAGAAAAATCCTGGGAAAATAGTTAGGCTTCGCAATGTGCCCCACAGGTCAATGTATTCAGACTCCCAACAGACCAAGTGGAAGGAATGAGTTCCAGAACAGCAAAATCTTCACTGCAAACTCCGTCTCAAAGGGAGCACATTCAGAAATGTGCACGCTCACAGGAAAATGGCTCTAGCTCTTTACTCAGCTCCAATTTTAAATGAGTCCTTTAATATATGTATGTCCAAGCAAGGAAGAGATGCTGACCTATGCTCCTGCCTGGAGCACAGCAGTGAGAAGGACTTTGAAGCCTTGTAGGGTTTCAGACCCACAGCTTGCCTGCCTTATATTTTTTCTACTCTGTATGTCCTAAATACCTAAATGTCCTAAATACTTAAATGTCCTAAAGGTATCAATTTATACTATATATTTATATTTATACCACAACAACCCCTTTTCTCTATGTTCAACTATACCATGTCCCCTCTATTTAATAATAGAGGTGTCCTTGAGAGCCAAACTGTCCCTGGGCAACTCAGTGACAGGATGTTCCAGAGCATATCCGTAAGTGCTGGTCTCACAACTATTTACTTTTACAAAAGTCCCATATCAAAAGTCCTTTTTTAGTATAGGGATGGGTCAAAGTCTGTCTGCTGAAGCCAGAGCCAAATTTCCCTCATGCTTTAAAGTTTGGTGTTGTATTTCAGATCCATCCCCTAAATCAGACTGGCTTTCAGTGTTCAGATCAGAACAATCCCTATCTTATTTGCTTGCTGGCTGCAAAACAGTAGGAAGATTGTCAATACCCTGCCCAGGCTCTAATTAAAAATCCAAACTCAAATTTAATATTTCAAACATTATTTAAAATATATGAAGATAGTCAGTCTATTGCTGTTGCTCATTACTCTGTTGAAACCTAATATTAGTAACAGCATGTACAGAGGACCTGGAGCATGAATTAATAATGAGGTGCTTGTGCTGGAAAACATGTGAGAGCCTGGTTCCCCGAGCTGGCGGGCGGCCGGCAGGGACGGGTTTGCTCTTCTCTGCACACTGATCAAATCGTCTGCTCGCCAAAATCATTGGGAAGGAAAGGATTTCTGATTTGTTTGCTTCCTCCGAACACCATTCCCCAAAAAATTTTCCCAAAGATGCCAGGCCATCAGAAATAAAGGGCAGATGGGGCAAACCCTTTAGCCCAAAGGCACTGTGCTATGGATCAAACAGCAGTGCTGGTACTCGAGCATCACCCTCCAGTGGGGGAAGACCCCCTGTGCCCTCAGCCTGCCCTCCCCTGCTTCATGAAGTTTCTTCTTGAGGCTTTTGAGGTGAGGTTTAACCAGCTCTCTCCCTCTTTCTGCTTGTCCTAACAGAAAACAAATCTGAACGAGAACAGGGAGAAGGAGCATGTGGCTTGTTAGTGCTCCTGGCCCGGAGTGAAGGTACTGGAGGTGTTTGCAGGTTTTTAGTAGATAAGAGCAAGGATTTGGCAGATCAGTGAGCTCTTCAGGTGATGCCATAATCAGGAAAGATGTGCAAGCTAGAAGATATCTGCACCACTTGTAGTATGCAATATATATACATTTATATATATGTGTCTACAATGTGTGCATATAAAAAGTATTATAGTCATGGTAGCTACATTTTAGCCACATAGTGATGGAATATAGAGGTCAGGTATATTTATTTGTACACAAATTCCTTTCTTATGTATGCTATGGGAAACTGGCTTTCACCTGTCCTCCCAAGTGCCCTATGCTGGCCTCCTCTGCCCATGCACTTCTCTGCTGAGGGTGAGCCCAGAGACCTTTGTGCTTCCTCTGTACATGGACAAATCTTCAGATTTGCAGAAAACAAACAATCATTGCTGAAAGTGTTTTTGCCTTGAATTTATCTGCACCCTGGCCTTATAAACCCTTTTCCTTTAAGATGAACGTACTGTTAACCACAGTGCAGCATTCAGTCCTGTACCTACTGCCTTGCTCTCACCCTGTAAATTAAAAGGTGTGAAGGAGAAGGAAATTTCCCAAAGTGAATGAGAGAAATTATTACATAATTTTGTGTAATTTTTGATGCAGGAAACAATTTTCTCAGCACACCTGTTGAGGGGAGAAACAAGGCTCCTTCAACCATCAATCTGTGGGACCTCAGAGCTCAGCCTGAAAGCAAAGGCGAAATGAAATACGAAAATTGCAGTGCAGCAGAAGAGGAGTCAGCTATCTGCGGGCCTCTGCTGAAATCCCATCTTTCGGGTAGGGTTTCTTGTGCATTTTCGTGTTTTGGTCACCTGACAGCAGCTCTCTGGCCTAATTGGTTTCCTAGTTAACAGACTAAGTAATGATGTAACCAGAGTGTGTGGGAACCAGACCTGTGTGACAGATACAAATTTTCCCAGCCATACTAATTTTGCCTGCCTACCTGGTTCTGCTGCTGGTTATCTGGAAACTTGAACTACTTAAAGGATATAATAAGCCCACAAAGGTTGAGACACAGCTTAGTCATTTAACATAAAATTATCTCCTGCTGCAAAACCTATTAACTTGTGAAGTCCAATTATTTTTGTTACTAAACAACACTGTGTTTTAAGAGATATGGCTGTGTCTACAGCTTTTATTTACTTTTTCTGTGGTTGGATGAAGTGAGAATTAGTTGCCTTTAGCCTAAAGGAGCAGATCAGCTCTGTTCAATTACAAGCCTGTCTCAATAACTACTTTCTACTTTTGACTGTCTGCTGTCCCCAGGCACACTCCCACAGTGTTGCTCGTTTGTGCTGGTGACTTTTGTAGCTGAATATTATCACTACAGGGTTTCAAGGGTTTCAGAAAGGCTCCAGCTAAGATCTGGGTCTTGTTCAAATGGACACTATGTAAACATATAATAAGAAAGTCCTCTAAATGCAAAGTGGTTGCATCCCAAATATGACTGACAGAGGCAGTGGTGGTTGATAGGAAAGTTTTGAAGCCTCAGAGCTGAGCCTCTGAAACAGTAATTAAAAAAAAAATCATCATGAGAAACAGCTTCGTGTAATCAAATTGGGAAGGGAAGGTGAAAGAGAAAGGGAACGCCTGGCACAGAGGAGGCCTGAGCAGCTTCCTTCTCCATGTGGCAGGCAAAGAAGGGAGGTCTCTAGATTTCCCTCTACTGTAACATAAAATCCCAGTAAGCACATATAGCTCATTTTGGGCAAAGGAGCAGCTTGAGCTGGGAATCTGCCTGGCACTTGTCATTTCTGTGGTCTGCAAGCTGTTCCCTTGCACGTCTCTCTGCACAGCAGTTAAGTATTTTCTTACAAGTTGAGGCGCCCAGGCTACTGCTGGATGGGCTACACAGCCTGAGGCAAACTTTGCCATGACCCTGGTGGCTATTGTTCTGCAGCAAAGTGCAGCTAGTATGGCTGTGTCTGACATTTTTTAACAGAGAGGGAAAAAGTTTTATGTTTGTTAGTGTGCATCTGGCTGTTCTTTCACTTTGCTCTCACACACACATTTGATAAATGGAAGTAACTGAGAGCAGAAGAAACACAGTGGACTTTTAAGATTATGTGAAACTGGCTTATGTTTTTCTTGAAAACAGGACTCTTAAATGTGGTGACAGAAATCATGAAAGTAGCAGGGCTTTGCATACATTGATATGGTTAATCCACTCAGTAAAAGTAATGTTAAAAAAAGGACACCCCACAGCATTTCTGTATCTTTCCATCCAAAGTTTATACGATGCCTAACACGTATGCAATGGATCTGAGGCCTGACATTTATTTAAACTCTTTGGGAGCAATATCAAACATTAATGGGGATTAGTGTTAGAACTGGTGTAAACATAGCAAACAATCTGCTGTAAGGGTATGCTCACATTTCCATATGTTATGTAGGTAAGCAGAGCCACTGCAGAGGAAAGAAACCCGGAGATGTAGTTCTCAGCTAACTGGCTCTAGGCTCAGTAGAGGCAGTCACTAGTAGGGCACAACTATCTCATGATATCACTATCTACTTGCTCATAAAATTCTCTGTCTAGAGCTGCAATTTAGTTTTGCAAAAGGTAAGAAAGATTTAAAGAGATGCAATTCCATTGTGCAAAACCACTAAAAAACAGATTAAAATGATTTAGTACTTCCAGGTGCACTGTAATTCTTGGCAGGAAAAGCTAATTCCAGGTGTGTAACTTCAAAAAAAAAAAAAAAACCTCCAACAAAAATCCAACCCTCTTGTCAAACCTGGATAAAAACATCAAGTTAGAAAAACAGAAGCTAAACTAGGAACAAAGTCCAAAGTACAACTGTGGAATAACAGCCTCTTCATTGAAGAAATTATTGCATATAAGTGAATCTCCCTATTACTTGAGTAAACATAGCTTGATTCTGGGCAATATTTCAAAAGAGATAAAGCTTTGGCATGTATGAGCACATAGAAAGATGACATGTTCACAGTGGGAGGTATGAGGTGGGGTTTCCAGTAGTGCCAAAATTTATCTCACATATACATGCTTAGAGCCAGATCCAAAGCTGCTGAAGTAAGGAGCAAATCTTTCCACTGTCTTCAACTGGTTTTGTATTCAGCACTCACTCTCACTAGGAGAGAGGGGAGGAGGAAATACCTTTGTTTCCTTATTTTCAGCCAAATCGTTTATACACTTTTCCTTCTCCTTTTAAGCCTGGGGAACTGTTGTTAACTTCCTCAGGGGCAAGTCCTTAATCAATAGATGAAAATATAAACTGTACCACAAAATGGAAAATACTATCATACCAGCTAAAGTGATTTGCTTCAGCAACACATGTGGTAAGAGATATTATTATTCCATAATAGAATACACATTGCTTCATTTGGCACTTTTTTTTAAAAAGAGTTTTTATTTATATGACGTGTTTATGGACAAATATGTATTGAATGCTTTTAAGTCCTATTATGGTTTGGTTTTATTTCCACATGTTCAGATGAAATGACCATTACTGGGCCTAGAAACCTACTACACTAATGGAAGTTCTTAGAGTTGGTGCCAGTTTTTTATCCTCCAGGGGTAGTTGCCACTATATTAATATCCTGCAGGTCAAGTTATTAAAAAAAACCAAAAAACCCTCAACATATTTTGCAGGCTCTATGCAATTCAATATAGTGTCACCCTTAGTATGTGCCAGTTTTGCATCTGAATTAAGAGCCAGGGATCAGACCCCCAGGTACCAGATCAGACCTCCAAGTAAGTAGGTTTTGCAGAAATCCATGGCTGCATAGAAGAAAAATGGACATGGCAACCTTGTCTCCCCAAGGTCTGTGTGAAAATCCTTTAAGAATCAGCATTCTTGCTCTGAAAGAGAAAGAAAGGTTGGGAAAGCTCTGCTATTATGATCAGGGGCTGGGTGCGTGGTGCTGCATTCAGCTGCTTTTGCTCCTGTGAATAAATGATTTTTCATGTGCTGTAACCTCACTTTAACAAAAAGGGGGCAGAGGAACTCAATCCTTTCCAGTCCGTTCCTGACTTTCGGCACTGCTGCCAGCGTGGGAGCCCCGGCAGGGTCGTGTCCGTGTTGGCACATTGGCATTTCCGTGAGCTGAGAATGACACACAGGAATTATGGAAACCCTCCCACCTTTGCCCTGGGACTGCTGGGCTGGGTGGCCCTTTCCTGTGGCAGAGGAGCAGCAAGGTGTGACTGTGCACAGGGCCAGGCATTACCAGCCCAGCTGTGATTGCACAGCTCTCCTGTTCCAACAAAGAACTGTGTGCAGGAGGAGAGGGGAGGGCACTTTTCATTTCATTTCTCTTCTCACTGCTGAGATTGCATTAAGTCAGTTCAGAGATCCTCATCTCAAAGCAGCAAGGAAAGTGAAATGTCCAGTTTTGTCACTGTTTGAGTGCTCTATGAGATCTAGTTCAGAAGGCCCTGATTTTATTGCCATGGAATTGCTGTCAATTGGAAGGGGTGGTTCTGTCCAGATTCCAGCATTAGGGCAGACAGGGTCCAAAGTGGAGTTAAAGGTGCACCAAACCTAGCATGAAACTGCTTTGGGTTTGTGACATTGTGATAAACCTGTTTTCCATTGAAAAACACTGAGGAGAGGTATAATTCTTAACTATCATTACAGACTCCCCAGATTATTAAGGCTGCATAAATATTAAAGGCTTGTTATTTACATTAGAACCATTATCTTTATAGATATGGTGCTTGTTAAATGACTTATAATGCATAATATAGTCAACCAATCCTGCCCTTTTCTATGTTTATTATTCATCCGCAAATAGACTTTGATTTTTACAAACTTGTTCATTATTCATATTATTCCAGGCTCTCTACACAAACATATTTTAGTGGTCTCCTTTGCTCAAAACCTATTGTCTCCTACCCTATTTTTATCAATTTGCTTCTGTTGTTACTTGCAGAGCGTAATTGAACATTTAATAACACACCTGAAACTCCCCCTGACTTTAATGAAGATTTACAGGATAGCTCTGGGGATTCATGATGATGCTTCTGCTGCTGCCATGCAGCCACTGACAGGGCACAGTCTGCAGTCATTCTTACAGCAGGCTCTGCCTTTTATTCCCACTTTTTGGAATCACAATAATCCATAGAGTTCTGCAGCACATGACCAGGTTCTGAAGTCTGGGAAATTAACTTGTGTGTTTATCTACAAAGCAAGCATGGCAAGGCAGATTTCCCTGCACCACAGCACGGTGTGGTTCAAGGAGAGAGCACCAGAATGGGATTTCAGGTGGCTGGTTCAGGTCCCCAGACAACCAGTTCCATGCAGGGTTGTCTCTCCATGTGCCTCAGTTTTCTCTTCTGCAGACTGGTATCAATGTTGCTTGAGGAAGGCCTTGCTCTGCAGAGACCAGAAGGAGTAAAAAATGCTCCTGGCATCTAACTTTAGGCACAGTTATTAACTTGCATCCCCTGAGCTTCCTGAAAAGAGTTGTGAGAGGTTTCTCCACTGATTTCTATTCTTGGGGCTGCTGGTCAGAAACATCTCCGAGCTGTTCCCTCACTCCCTGTTGGAGGATCTGGATAAGCTCACCATTTCATAGCTTGGGTGAAGTGCCTGAAGAAATACTGTCAGTCTTCTAGAAACAGAAAGTAGTTCAGGAAATAGAGTATAATGTGTTTGTCTCTGATCCAAATACTTTGATCTGTAAGATAAGAATAGTTAACAAATAACAAAAAGTTCTCTTTGTTTTCAATTCAGTTTGTCACTATTCATCATTAGTTTATTTTGGATGCACTTCTGAGAAGTTGCTACCTGCACTATGAGGAAAAAGAAATCAGCACCATACAGTTAAAAAATTAATTTGGTAGTAAGGAACTAATTTGTTATCTGAGTCTACAAATAAATTATTGTAACAATCACAATAATTTAAATTGTTTAAAATGCTTGAAGAAAAATGAAATTCCTAAAGATTTTTAGAAAAAAATTCAAAAGTGTACACTTTGACTTTTTATGATTTCAGAGTGGTTTCAGGACAAAGGAGTCAAAATGAAGCCAGTTTTGTTGAAGTTTAGTTTGAAATACAGTTTTCTATTTAGTTAGCTAAAAATTATTTTAAATTTTTTTTGATGATTGCTTTCTCTATTAAATATTGGTCCCAATATCTTTTATTTTACTGGAAGAAAATTAAGAGGAATTATACTTAGAAATACTGAAAGCTTGGAAATGAAAAAAAATAAGAACATTAAATTGGACTCAGAATCTTCTCCTTTCTTCTAGTTTTTCAGCTAGAAAAATATGACAAATGGCCCTGAATGAACCTGTCCTCTTAATTTCTAGTATTTCTTCTCTTAAACATTTTAAATGGCTATTTCGTCCTTTTGTGTTCTTCATGTTCTCAGTTTCCTTTTTTTTTTTCCCCCATGCAATGTCCTTGCCCCTTGGACTGATGTGTTATGGAGATAAAGGGTAGTTTAGACTTATTTCTGGAGATCAGAACCCAAACTCCACCTGAGCACTGGAGGAGCAGCAGCACTTTAGATCATTGCAGTGCCTGGCATTGCAGTTCTGATTCAAGTTCAGACCGTCCATGATCTCAGTCCACCACACTCAGCAGAAATTCGATTATTTTCTTCATGTCTATCTCAAATTCAACTGATCATGAGTTATGAAGAGAACCAGAGTCCATGGACTGTAATAACCTCCAGTCCTGGCCTCCTGATGAGCAGTGGAAATATGAAAAGTGAAAAACTACAGTACTGCTCATTTCCAGTAGTCCTCATTTATATTTCTGCTTTCTCTCCTTATACCATGAATCATCCAACATTTCAGTCCTGGGGACTCCATGTGTAATTTTGTTTCCCAGTCACTTTTGTCCCTTCCTCATGCAGTGCATTCACATAAGCCCTGAGAGCACACAGGAGTCCTGGCCAAAATGGCTCAGCTTCCTTCCCAGGGTGTCAGAGAGCCAGGAAGAAAGGTTTGTTCAAGGTCTTGGCTCCCTCTCCTGGCTGGCTCTGCAGCAATTTTAAATGAGATTTTAGCCCTTCAAAAAATTGGTGTTTGCTTACTGCCAATGCACACTTGAAACAGGAGAGAAGAGCTCTCTTCTGATGAGATTCTGGTTTTAAAAAAATAAATTAGAAAGCTGGATACTAATCTCACTAAAAATATGTTAAGTAAAATCATCATATTTTTTATATAGACTATTTGGAAATATTTTATTTCTGCCAAGATTTCTTGAATACTACATACACAGAAAAAGGGTATTTTTAAAATTTTGTTTGTTTTTCTGGATTACCTGTATTTTCCTTCTGACCTGCAGGCTCTAGACTTCCACTTAATAAATGTCCCAATACAAGCTGTGTGTTATCCTTAAACAGTGGTAGCATTCCCCCTACCTGCTAATTGCTTTATTTGTCCTTACTCCTTCCGTTCCCTCATCAACAAAGGCTTTAGCATAAAGGGCAATGAGGTAGAACATGACAAGGAGAGTGGGAGCCAGAAGAGTGAATACTTCTGTAATTACACAGTAGCCTGGAGTAGCTCTTCTCAAATCAATTATGTAGGCTGGATTGCCCAAAACTCTGAGGACAGAGCCCTTGTTTTAATTTGCCTATGGAGCTATGTGCTCCAATAATGGGCAAAATTCTTCCCTTGTTACCAGTTGCCTTTTATTGGAATCCACATAATTCCTTCCTTATTTATTTTTCTTTAATTGCTTTATTAATAGTACATTGTATTTAGCACAGCTACAAACCAATCATTGCAAATTGCTTCACAAACATTGCCAAATGAATTTTTACCTTGTCTTGTTGAAAAGGTATTGCCATGTCCATTTTCCAACAGGGAAAACTGAGGAAAAATATTGTAATGGAAAGTCATTAGAAAAAAGCAAATGGAAAGTCATCCAAAAAATTCTGACAAACTGTAGTTGCAAAGTAAATTGTCAGATAACCCAAGAATGTAACTCAGCAATCAAAACATTTCTCCCAAACTCTATGCTTGCTGTGCACTCCTCAGATTTATCCTTCCTGGGACTTTACAGCAGGCATAAACCAAGATGGTATAAAAGCAAAGTATTGCCAGTGCCAAGAAGATTTCAGTAGTTTTGTAGACTTATTTTTGCTGGAGAGTTTACTAAACAGAATACTGCACATAACAGGGACAGTACAGGATTAGGGAGAATTAGGGAGAATGATTAGGGAGAATGAATCTTTACTGTCACCTGATTTCACAACTCTGTGCAGGTCTCATCTTCCAAAGGCTCTAGCTTGTTGTTACAGAAGTCAGTGTCAGAACTTCCTTAGTGTCAGAGACTGGATTTGGCCCACATGATGGTCACTGCTTTCATGTGTTTCTCATTTCTTCCTTCCCTGTGGGATGCAGAACAGAAGCTGTGTCCAAATGCCTGTGAAAGTTTGGAACTAGGCTAAACTTTGCTTTGGATCCCTATTCCCTTCATAAATGAACTCCCAATATATAATGAGCAGAGTCCTGGTTGTTTTATTTAAGCAATGGCTTCAGCAATGCTCTAACATAGGGAAGGAAATACTTTTGATGGTCCATTTAAAAGGCATTACAGCCACTGCCTGAAAGGAGAAGCTTCCAGGAGGCAGAAGGGAGGCCAGTGAAGCTATTCAGGTAACTGGTTCTTCAATAACAGGGGTGTGAATGCAATAACAGAGGTGAAGGCTTGAAGTGAAATTTTTGGCAAAATTTTGATTAACTAAAACACTGAAAAAAAAATTTCATATTTCACAGTTTGAAGCTTCCTAGACATTTCTAATTAACTGCAAGTAAATTTAGATTGAAAACATTTTCAGACTCTTAGCTAGAAAAGAAAGAGATGAACTAGATACCCATTCATGAAAAGTTTGTGATCATGTGTATTTGTCAGTGGAATAGGTTTATCTGGAAAAAAGTGTGTCTGGCTCTAGTTGTAACCTTATCTGCATAACCTGTAATAGAATAACTATAGCTATAGAAAGACTTTTGTTCTTTTTGGCACAGCTGATCAATTAGATGTGTAGGATGGAGTTACAAAAGCTCTTACAGTTTGCAGGAGTTGCTTTGCTCTTCATGGCTGTGTGAACAGCACGGTGCTAGAAATGATGTTACAAGGAGTGAATGATATTTTGAAAACCCAGTTGTTCTTCTTTATGTCATGTAGCTAAAGCCCTCAATTGCCACTGGTTTCCCATAGGATTTTGATGCCACAGAAATGCACATGAAGGGTCAATCCTTGCTTCAGTCTGTCTTGATGGCAGCAAATAAAGGCAATGATGTTATGACTGTTCACAGGGAGGCAAGGGTCAAGCTAATTTTTCTTCTGGTTTGGTTTGGGGTTTTGGGTGGGTTTTATTTTCAATTGGCTTTTAAAATCCATTTTTATTTTTGATGCACTCACCATCACTATATCATCTTTTCATTAGCGACCCTCATTGGCCACAAGTAACTTACCCAAAATCTCTGAGGAGGTCTCTGGGAGAGCTGGGAACTGAACCTTTCATATCTGTAATGACAGTCAATGCACACTTCTAGATAGGGAATAGATGTAAACCTTCATTCAAAATCCATGTCAGGTTCAAAAACACCTTTTAAAAGACAGCTGACCTACTGTAGGATTACAGTTTCAGGTGAAGCAAGCCAGAGCCAGAGCAGGTCCTTACTGAATAACCTGCTGTGTGCAAGGTGAAAGCAGCACAATTTCAAGGCTGCATCCACGTAGAAAGTCCAAGGATCCATGGAGAGACACTAATCGACTGGGAGTGAACCAGTACATCTTGCAAGATTTTTCCCTAGTCAAGTTGGGTGCCAGTAAAATTGTCTCAAGATGCAAGAATGAAAAGTTTAGTAATTTATTTATGCATAGAACTCCAGTAGCTGGAGTGCAGCCTTGTCAGTGCAGCGTCACCTCCTGTGCTCGAGCATCCAGCCATGTCAAAAGGCAGCACCTTTTCTTTTCTGTAACTCATTAAATTTTACTGGAAAAATCCAAATGCATTATCATCCTGATATTAATTTGCCATGTTAGTCACTGCTGTAATGCCCAGACGGTCAAGAGAGCAGGGAATAATTGTCATTTGGAAGGAGACACTATTACACAGTTAGATGGAAATCACCCCTTTAAGGATTTATAGGAAAACAATTGGTGCAGTATGGTGTCCAGCTACCTCCCCAACTACTGCTAATGCATTTGTGGAGGCATTAACACATTAAAGTTTGAGCTTGGCTCCCCCTTATCTTACAACAGCCTCCAAATGGCATTCTTGCAGTATTAACTTTCTGTCACTTCCAGCTCAAGATGTGACCTAGAGTAAAAGGCTTCCTATCACCCCATCAGCTCCCTTAACTACTCCCTTTCAATGTATGTTAATTTTGTGTCTTCATTTCACAGTGCACAACTAGAAAAAAATTAGAGACTTGTAGTAATATTCTTCCAATTAAAAGAAAACATTTGCATTGTCGAAGCTAATAAAGCCGACTTCTGAAGTTTCTGGAAACTTCAGAAGCCTCAGCCTTACCACACAGGCTGCAGGCAGGTGCACTACAAGTATTTTCTTGCTCATATATCACTACATTTGCTAAGTTACAAAGCAAAAATGAAACAGTTCTCTATCTCTTTCAACATTTGACTCTCTTTTGTAGCCCCGTGCTGCATGCATGCTGATATAACACTCCCCATCCTTTAAAAGCTCCCTCCCACCAAAACCAAAACCGATTTCTAGAACTTACAAACTCTTGCCATCCCCCCAGCCTGTCCTAGGTGACAAGGGCTGTGACATGATGCTCAGAGGCTCGGGCAGCAGCTGGCAGCCCGGGCAGCTCTGTCTGCACCCACAGCTGGACAGGGAGAATTCCCCTTCCTGCTCTCCCAAGCCCACAGGCAGAGAGCAGACAGCACCTCCACTTTGTGCTGCTGCAGGAAACGAGTTACAAACTGCAGCCAAAGTGGCACATTTTACTTGATGTTTATGTTGAAGGTCACTTTTTATGTGTCTAAAATTAAGAATAATAAACATGACAAAAATGTTGATGAGAAATAATACATGAATACATTTCTGTGCAGCCAGTCTGACCTGTGGTGATGCACATTAGGGTTTTTAGTTGATATACACAACTTTTTTCCTTTGCCAGCACAAGCATCTCTCCACCTCTGTGCTCTTACAAGTACTTTTTCTCTGTGAGGTGGAAGGTACAGGGCTTGGCAGAGAGCAACTGCAGCCAGTGGAGATTTCCCTCAGCTTATATCTGGATCCAGAGGGCTCAAAATATGAGGGGGGGGGGAAAGGGCCCCAAGCAGCCCAAACACTCTGGGAAACAGCATCTTTATCACTGGGAAAGCAGAGAAAGCTGAGAAAACTAAGCCTTCCTTCATCCAAATCTTTTACCTTTGAGGGTTGGGGGGATTTTTGGCGTTGTTTTGTTGGTTTTTTTTTTTTTTTAATGGGGAAAAGGCTGAGGCTGGGGGGGATGGAGAGCAAAAATGCTGACCTTAATTAATGGAAGGCCCACTAGAGCCGAAGGAAAGGGTTTGGCTCTCAAGGCCTGGGCCTCCCCCTGAGCCTCTCCTGGGTGTAATGAGAGAGCTCAGCTTCATTACTGGCAGCTGAGGGGAAGGGTCACTGGGGCTGGATTTGCAGGGCCCTCATTGAGGGATCACTCCATGCTGAGAGAAGCTGGCCATGCTCTTGGACACCTGGTCATTAACATTGCTAATTAGCGGCCATTAATCAGGGCCCTGGGTTTTTTGTTGTGTGTCACCGGCTCAGAGGAACCAAGTGAATAAGAAGATTGTTTCATTACCTCCACAAGAGGTGGAATGAAAGCAGTTCCCATCAGCTCAAGATGAGCTGAATTAAGGGAAAGGTTAGACAACAATTTAAGATGAGCTGCCAAGGGGGAGCTGGGGGACCTGAGCTGTCCTCTGAGAGGAAAACCAGTCACCTATAATTAATGAAATCTTCCACAGCCTCACTCTAATCACCGTGTGAGCTTCTCACCGCAAAAAACCACCTATCTTTCACATCGGAAGAACCCTAATTTATCTGTTTATGAAGTCCCAATCTTGGCAAGCTTCAATTCCATAGGATTTTTGCACTATATATATGTATACATACACAAAAATGCAAGGATATGTAAATAAGTATACACTTACATACTGTGCGTGTGTCACTGTGTTTATTTCATAGATTAACCTGAGTCAGCAAGGATGGTTTCACACAGCCAACCCTACTGTCAGGGGGAGGGGGGGATAACAAAAATCTGTATTAAAAAGTATCCAGACTGTATTTAAAATATTTATGAAAATGTTTGCATGTCATATGTTCTGGCTCTGAAAGCATTGAAGAGATCTAGTGGTTTTTAAGAGGCAAAATAATTAAAAATGAGTTCTGTTTCGGTAGGTTAAAAATGACATGGGAAAAGTGATAGTTATTGGCACACATAGGAAAAAGTAAAGAATTTAATTAGTAACTAGATTGTTAAAATGCAGTGTTCTCCTCCCATGCTCCATTGTCTAACTTTTGTGGAACAGGTGCCTAATTTTCCTAATGGGATACATTTTAATTGACAAAGTAGTTTGATTGCTTCACACCAATTTTCAGTTCCTTGCTTACTTTTAATATAATAAACTCTTCTATTTCTACAAACTCAGATGCCCTCTAGAAAGTAATTAGAAGCAGGTTTTATCTGCCTGTCTTTTTTTATAAACCGCTTTTTGATTTCTAAAACCAACTAACGAAAAGCTTGATTTGTTCTGCTGATTTGTGAGAGCCAGTAACTTTTAGTCATATGCACTGAGCATTTCAATCAAGTTGTTTGCATATCCATTCATTTCAGAAAGACTCTCAAAATGGATTACAAACATTTAATTGTAAGAGGAATAAAATAATTAAGGCAGTGCAAGTGGAAGTTAAAAATATGCGTAAGGATTCACAACAGTTATTGGATCATTCTCATCATGGGGCATAAATTCCTTCTTGTAGTTTCAAAGAACTTTATTCAAGTAGGCACATTGCCTTTCCTAACAACAGAAAGTAAAACCGTGTTTCTTATGTATGTGATTCTCTTTGTAGAGCTGTGAGATTGGTTAAAATGTCCATAAAACTAATCTTTGGAGCATTGCAGCTGGTCTGGAATTCTATAATATGATTTCTGGGACTTCATGGGAAAGTTGAGGGCTCAAGGGGAAATTACACAATGAACAGCTGAGAAAAAGTTGCATTCTGGCACAGAATCATGCAAATGGGGCACATTCTTCAGTTTTCTCATGACGGATTGTCTCTGAAACTACTGAGCCAAGTTGCTGAAATGCTAATGAAGGAGAAGCATCAATGAGTGGTGTCATCCTGGGGGCTTCTGAAGGGGACAGAGTAGGAGATGGAGGGAGGGGGCAAGGGGGAAGGAAGGAAGGAAGAAAAAGAGAATGAAAAGAAATGGAGCAGGAGTTTCAAATATTGGGGCTGGCCCCCTCTTAAAATTAAATGGGGGGTTGGGCAGAAATAGAGCTGTGATGAACTCTAGTGAACACATCGCTCTTGGCTTATAAAAATGAATAAAAGCACTTAAAAGCTAGAGTTTGGCTTTGACTAGGGGGAAGTGAGTGTGAGCACTGCTAACACTGGGAGCCACCCTTCTGTTTGATACATGAGATGGGTGTAGACCCCCAGGCTCCCCTGCTCCAGCCTGGGGGAGGCACACAAATGTTTGAGGGACAGCAGTGCAGGCAGCAGGAGTGACAAACAGGAGGAGCTGGCAACATGGTGTAGCAGGAAAGCTGTGACATCCTGGCCATCATGGAGCATGGTGGGATGACTCACACAACCAGAGGGCTGCAGTGGATGGCTGCAAAGTCTTCAGAAGGGCCAGGTGAGGAAGGAGAGGTCGTGGGTAGCCCTGGGTGTTAGGGAGTGGTTTGACTGTCTAGAGCTTAATGATGCTGATGATAGGGTTGGTGTTTATGAGTAAGAATGAGCCAGTGTGTGCTCAGGTGGCCAAGAAAGCCAATGGTACCTGGTTTGTACCATCAGTAGTGTGGCCAGCAAGACCAGGGTAGTGACAGTCCCCTGTACTTGGGGCTGGTGAGGCCACACCTCACAAGGCCTGTGTCCAGTCCTGGACACCTCACTACAAAAAACATTTAGAGACTGGAGCGAGTCAAGAAGGGCAGCAGAACTGGGGAAGGGTCTGGAGCACAAGTCCTGTGAGGAGCAGCTGAGGGAGCTGGTGATGTTTAGTCTGGAGAAAAGGAGGCTCAGGGGGGACCTTCTCACTCTCTACAACTCCCTGAAAGGAGGTTGTATCCAGGTGGGGATTGGTCTCTACTCCAAGGAGCCAGGAATAAGACAAGAAGAAATGGCTTCAAGTGGCACCACAGAAGGTCTAGATTAGATATTAGGAAACATTTTTTCACTGAAAGGGTTGTAGAGCACTACCCAGGGAAGTTGTGGAGTCCCCATCCCTGGAGGTATTTAGAAGCGTAGAGAAGGTACTTAGGGATGTGGTTTAGCAGAGAACTCAGCAGTGCTGGGTAATGGTTGGACTTTACGATCTTAAAGATATGTTTCCCACCTAATAATTTCTATTATTCTAAGGAGAACAGGATCCCATTGCAAAAATGTGGGGAAATGGAGTAGGCCTTTTACTTGTCTCTAAAAAAGGTTACTATTTGCAATTTTTTTAAAAGCCCTTTTATCATGGCACAGAATTTGTGCACTTCTTTTTGTAAATCAAAACAGTTCATTTTCCCATGGATAGGTGAGCTTTATAACCAAATAGCCCACAGCTCAGCTACCAAGCCTCCTTAAATATTTGGCTTACAAGTACTGGATCTTGAAGAACATTTATATTAAAAATACCCAGCAGGCTGCATTTTGCAGACTTTCAAAATTGTTCTGTTCTCTCTCAGACCCCAGTGTAAATGGCCAAAGGTCTCAGCAAGTTGGTGCTGAGCTATTTTGAACATCTGGCTGGTGGTTGCTTCCCGTAAGTGTTCCTGGAGGAGCTGCCGGGTGGTGAGAACTTTAAAGCATGGCCCTCAGCACTCCAGATGCAACACGTGTTATTCAAGCTTGTGGAAGGGCTGTGAAAAGCTGGCAGTCACAGAGGAACAAAATCCAGTCATCTGGTCTTTGTCCTCGTTGCTGGTGAGAGTAGAAAATTAGTAGGTGTTGTAAGTGTTGTGCAGACGGGAGGAAACCAAAGTCAGTGTTTGGGTCAGCGTGAGGCAGGGCTGTGCAGTGGATGTGTCACTGGTCTGAAGCCCTGGGTATTGACCTAATTTGTAACCTCTGGCAAGTCCCTTAACCCGTTTTTGTTTCCTTTCCCACTTTTTTGCCTCAACATGTCTATTTAAATTTGCTGAAATTAAGATACCTATCTCTTCCTAAGACTTTTTATGTTGACTACCAGGATGGGGCCTCAGTTTTACCTGGGTTTTTCCAGTGCTGCTCTAATACATACAGAGATAAAACCAGTAGAGAACAATTGCACAAAATGTGAAACCCACCATATGAAATCTTTCAGACCAGTTTGGGAATAGCTGTATTGGACCAACAGCAGTTAGGTGTGTTTCTTTGTGTGTAATTGTGCTTTAATGGACTGCTTTAATGGTGGTTTTTACTGCTTTGAAGCCTTAGCAATACTTACAGCCTTAGTTTCACAAGCAGCCTTTAAATTTGGTACAAGTATTTGCACATGCAAATCACTGGGTGGTGTCTGCCTGCCCACATACTGCTCTTATTTATGTTACATCTTGTAGCATTACTATAGAATCCCAAAGCTCTGGGTACAGAGCAGGACTTGTGCAAACACCAGTTTCCCTGATGCTACAGCAATACCAGAGACATTGAGACAGAGCAGAGAGATGTAGGCAGGTTGGGGACACCAGAGCTCTTCCCATAGCAGCATTGAGGGTGGAGTCAGCACCTCTGTGAGTGAGTTATTGCCCACCCCTTTGAGTTGTTTGGTGGGACAATTTTTGAAGATTTATCCTCCCAAGGGAGAGGCAGAGCCCAAAGGTATTTTTGAGTGAAATCATCACAAGGACCAGAGTTGACCAGGAGCTGGGTTGGCCATTTGATACTTAGTGAGTGAATGGTATGGGGACAAGGGAGCAGTGATGGAGGAGACCCTTGAAGCACAAGTGGCATGTGAGGGGACCTCTTTGGATAACTGGCCCTGGCACTGCAAGGAGTTAAAGGAGGGGAGAAAGGAGCAGCTCCTCCCTCATACAGTCCCCACAGACACATGCCTATAGTGCTGTTAACTTGCAGGGAAAGGGCTGATGGCAACACAGAGGTGTACACATTGAACTATGGAGCCTTTCTTGTTCCTCCATGATATTTCAGTGACTGTAATTAATGTGATTATGTATGCCATTCCTGCCGTGCAGGCCTCATGTCACTTTGGCTGAGTCCAGCCGCTCCACATGAGGCCCTGTCCTTCTATGCAGTGGTGTCCCAAAATGAGACAGGGCTTGCCCAAGGATCTCTGCACCCTTTCCACGACTGCAAACATCTCCCAGCAGTTATTACACCTCACCCTGCTCTCAGCCTGAGCATACTGCCCCTCACAGACCCTTGGCACCAAGTTGTGACTGTGCCAAACAAGACATTTTCTCCCCCTTCATTGCTGGCCTTTCTGAAATACATTCCATACCTCTGCAAGTGATGAGGGAAGTCTCAACTTCTGAAAATCCTGCTTATGCTGCTGCTTCCTTGTCACTGGTTTCCCAAGCCAATGCTGTAACTTCTTGATCTGCTGTGGAAGGATTGTTCTTGCAGCCCATCTGCACTATTAAAAAAGCTGGCAAGTGCTGAGATGAAAATATGAGCTGTTTTCTGTAGGATGGCTCTACAGTTCTCTAACTGCTGGAAAGTATGTGTGTATTGGGAGGAGCAAGAGAAAGAAAAGCTGGTTGGATTTTATTGCTTTGATTTAAATAAAAAATGGATTCTTCTTTAAGAGCTGGAGGTTATTTGGTGCTGAAGAAGTTTTTGCAATGTTCTATTCAAGCAACACTGAAAGAATAAACAAATTACAGCAANCATTCTTTATCTCTCAAACTAAACTTTTCCAAAGTCTGTAGATGTACATAAGAAATTTTGTTCAAAGGGTCATCTCAACTGCTGTATTGCACACAGCAGTGTGATTACAGTGAACAAGAATTAGAAGATCCTAAAACACGCTGACAGCCTCTAACATGCCTTATTGTGCTCCAGTGCTCCAGCTCATATGGTAGTCAGGGGACCACACACAGTTCATAACAGTCATAATGGAAAATTGTACAGGCTGGTCTAGCTAGGCATAATTAGATGGGCAAGAAATTGAGTTTTCCAGCTTTCAGAGTTGTTTACTTGACCTGTTTTAATTTTAGTTGAGATGGAATAATACGTTTCTCCAGGAAATAGTCAGGAGTTGTCACTTTTTAGCCTAATAAATCTCATCTTCAGGAGTGTTTCTAAGAAGTTCACATTTCTAATGGCAAAGAATGCAAACTCTTTTGACACTATAGATTAAATCCAGAGTAATTTTACAACTAACAGCATTTACACTGAACCAATTTAACTGCTTGAAAGTTTTATAGGAACCAACACTGGGTTTTTTCACGATATCACTTGACCTGCTCTCTCCCACTCTGCCAGCCTGCAATTTACTTCTTCTGACATATCCTTAATGCAAGTCCTGGTGTGCCAGTGTCACCTTGAATTATGTTTATTTTGAAAGCTTGTGGACATCCCTCTTGGCCTCCCCAGGGAAAAGCACTTTTGGACTGACTGCTGAGAATTAGTATTGGACTGTGTTTACTTTGCTCCAAGTCCAGCAGCTCTTTGGGCTGAAATTTGAGAAGGGGCTACCAAGCCATTTTTAAAAACAAATGGGTCTTAAGCCATGCAACTTTATAGGCAAACATACCAGAGGCTGCAGAGCTCAGAGCTGTTATGCTTTTTTAGGCAAGTATCTGTTTATAAAACAATGCAATAAATAAGGAGGGTTTGTGCCAGCACAGTGTCTTTTGGCTGGATTTTTGTCATGGTACACTGGATTTTGAAAACGCTCAGATGGCCTGCATAGCTGAGCTGAAAGTTTTTGCCACATCAGTGTTGGAGTGATTGGGAAAAAAAAAAAAGCCATAAAAAGGTGTGAAACTCAACATCATGACATATGAGCCATAGCCCAAGAGAAGAGTTGTCCCCAGAGGGCACCGATGCTTTGGGGTGTTCCTCATTGCCAGAAAGTCTTTGACATCTTAGATAGAATGGCACAGAATAAATCAGCCTCACACTGTTCTCATTTACATCTCAGTCTGAGTTCACTTATCTGGTACCCAAAATAAGGTATTTTTTTTACCTTTCCAGTCCTGTGTCAATCTGACTAGAGGTTCCTTAAAGTCACTCTACCCCAGCACCATTTGCCCAGCAGCACTCTTGCAGTCAGGTTGTTGGAGCTTCTGAGACTTTCAACTTTTCTTAATTTTTTTTTTTGCGATGGTCAGTTTAGCAGTAGTGTTATTTATCAAAATGTGGGACTGCAGCATAAAAGAAAGATCTCAGTAACTTAAAGCATTGAAAAAAATCACAGTTGGCATAAGCCAGGAAAATAAGCCATTTTAAGGCAAACGGAAAATATTTCTAATAATTGAATCATGCTGGAATCTCCTCCCCACTCCACTCCCCTCTGTCTGAACCACACTTGTCCGTTTGGACCCTGGTGTGTTACCAGGACACTCTGGAAGAAACTTGTCTGGTCTTCCACACTGATTTGAGTTTTTCTGACTCAGTGGAAAATTTGCCTTGACTTCATGGCAGCTGGATCAAGCTTTCTGCAACTAAATAAAGGATCCCATTTTCCAGGCTTTTGTATGGTGTCTCAGCATTGCAAAATCTGTTCAGGTTATTAAAAATAATTATGTCATCAAAATGATTTTTATTCCTTTATATTTTGGCTTGAAAAATAAAACAGGAAAAAAAAAGCATAAACTCATTAAGCCCTAATCTAAAACAAAAGTTTGGAGCCAAATGTCCATGTTCAGTCTTTTCATTCTTTAAACAACAGTGTCCTATTAGACAGAGATAACACATAAGGGGTACAGATGACAAACAGCACATTCATAGGATCTGTATTCACTCTGAACAGAAGGGA